>JAFFZR010014796.1:0-25920 GCA_018397195.1 Lethrus apterus | reverse complement strand
ATTGATGGAACAAATTCATAGTAAACTATGTTTATAAAAAGGTTTCCATAGTAAAATATAACAAATGTCAAATATATTTATTGCTTGATAAAGATTACGAAACACATTTTTATATTTATTATATTTGGTGTGTTGTAATAAATATATTTTATTGCACAACTTGCGTTTTAATTGGTTGCACACTCAAGAAAGGAAAAAAAAAAAAAGATTTGAAATAGAAAAAATAGTTTTAAATTTCTTTATATATTTTCATAATTAGTAGTGATTAGTGATTTTAGTTATAATAAAGTATGTAAAAGGAAAAAATATACATAAATAAACGTGTAAGTAGCATTTGTTACTAAAAAATGCCGTTAAAGATACAACATAAGATACCTTGATGGTAAGCTAAAAATGCGAATATTATGTTTGGTTTTTATTTTACGACCATTTCCGTTAAAGATACAACATAAGTGATAATAATATTGTTAATAACTTTAATGAAAATTATAATAGCGTGTTGGAAATATGAGACTTCAAAACTAGGAAAGCAACAAAATTTCAAAAAATGATTTAATTTATTGGAAAGCTTCCGGAAATTTTTCTGGCTAACGAAAATGGCTCGTACAACTTGATGATATTATTACCATCTCCGTTTATTAAATGGAGAAAGATGACATCAATTAAAGCTGAAGTGTAATTCGTCACATGTCACTGAAATTTGTGATTATGAAGGGTGTCGGTAAATTCCAAATTTCGCTTAATATTACCAAAAGTATTGCCTTTGGTAATTTTTATAAAGACATGGCTTTTAAATCGTATATTATTATGCAAACGTAAGAAGAAAAAGTTGTCATTAACAGTTACAAATCATATAAAAAAGCAGCCTTGCTGAATATCTGTTTTTACAGTAGTAATTTTTCAAAACATATTGCACCACTCTTAATCATACATTGAGCTAACTAATTATAGCGCGATACGAATAGCGGTGCAGTGAAAATAAAACAGCTCGCTTTTTCAATTATCGTGCGATATTTATCATGCACAAACTTATATTAAAATTTCATAATTAATAGCACGATTTTAATATCTGCATGCCTGGCAATAACAAAGTGTAGAATGTGACGACGTCACATTCTGACGTATTAAATGATTGTAAAATTTCATTTCCTTCCGACAGTGTAACCGATCAGATGAATTTCTATGAATTACGATGATGGAAAATAATAAATTCGTCAAGATTGTGGTCCGATCTGTGAAATTTTTTTATTAATATAAAATAAAAAACTTGTTTATATTAATGATACTAAAATTATATATAAAAACGATGAAGCAAATTTGTAAAGACTTAATTGTGTGAACACTTTAGGAAAATGTGCGTTAAAACTCTTATATACATATATAGTGTGTATTGATGTTTTATAGCGATACGTTATGTAATGTAAACGTACCGCTTTAAATTTGTCGTTTATAACGCATTTTCCATCACCACATCGACGTGACACAAGAATCGATGAATATAAAAATAACAAGACACAAAATAGTCCTGGCAATTCAAAGAGATTCGCGTGCAAAATTTACAATGAAATTGTTCAGCGGAATAAAATTTGAGTAGAACGATATTTACATTATACAGGCAATTTATTATTTACAGTCATTGGAAAAATGTGAATTTACTAACTTGACGTAAGTGATGAATTGAAAACTATCTTTGAACATTTACATAAATATGTGTTTTACTTTTCAAGTCAATAAATACGTCATAAATAAACATATCTGATTGAACAATTTGCAAATTTTTTCTATGTAACTTATGATTATTTTCCTCTCTGTCTATAAATTTTATTTCAACATAAATTGTTAAATAAAAATAAAACATTTAAAATTTGTAATAAAATAGTTTCATAAGTTAAAAAAAAAAAAATGAAATAAAATAATTAAATGTCAGCAATGACATGCGCACTTGATTTATTTACTATTATTACTTGATAAGGAAAGACATTAATTTCATGTATATACAGTAAAAGAAAAAAATTTCCGGACACGCACTTTTGGAACATTGGAAGTTTTAAGACAGAGGTACCACAGAGTGCAAAAGATAGAGGTAAATGGAAAAAGATATGGAGAAGCCTAAACCCAACCACACAGCCCTATGCCGAAAGGTAGGTGGGAAATCCGGATTAAGTAAGCAAGAAAGTTTTAAGACCAGTCTATTCCGAATCCATTTCTTAGTGGGTTTTATAGAGTAGATTTGGACTAATTTATATCCGCAGCGTTTTATCAGTTACCACAATGTATTTATTTAATATTCTAAAAGTTTTCTTCAAGAAACATATCCTAGACGGTTTGGTTGTTTGTAATGATTGATAAAAAATCATCATCGGTATTTAGTGCTTGGCTTTCTTAAAATGTATGTACGAGCTAAAGATAGTGACAATTTCTGGCGCAAGATAATTAGAGACTGATTTGAAGATGTTGCTTGGTTGATGAAGTTATCTCAATTTTCAGGCAGCTTAATGAGTTGAATACAGGTGTGTGAGGCCTAAATAAAACCATCGATACTGTGAGTATTTAAACATTCAAGAAATAATTACGCAAAACAAAAAGTTTACATTTCCAGAATAACTTTTGAACTCTTCGTAACTCTTCATAAATAATAAAGTATAACTTGAAGGCCGAATTAAAGGTAGCGATTAAAATGGTATTTGAACCACAGCTTTACACAATTCAATGAGTTATAGACTATTACACGTTACGTGAATACCATGTAGATTTCCGAGATTTCTCGCCACGTTAAAAGCAAACATTCCACATAAATCCAATTTAAATGGAGTGAATTTATAAATGCCTGAGACATTATTAAACGAAGAAGTAATTCCGACCAGTACAACAGGAACCGTATCAGCCAGCAGCGGGGTAAAATGGCGGTGGTTTTCTGCTATTACCGCTACAAAAGGAGTGGCGGTGGCCGCTGGATTGTGCAGAGAGGGAGGTACAGTTGGCAGATCCGCAATACGAAACACAATGTTTAGGGTTAATCCGAGGCTATTTATCAGAATTACACGGTAAACGCTCCGGCTCTCTCTCGAGAAAGATGAATGAGTCTGTTTGGAAAAATGAAAATATGATTTCGAATCATTTCTCTCTGACACTATTTAAAATGTTGAACGCGGCGGCGCGGCGTCGTCCACGTTGATTAATTATTGTGTACCTAATTCGCCATAAATATTAAAGGGTGCGTTGGATACATGTGTTTCGTTATCGACGGTGGAGAAGTTCGAATGATTTATTCCGCAGATTTATTTGATGTTTAATTACAATGCCAGCGCATGTTAGTATCGGATTATCCATTAGACATGTCTGTATTTATTTATTAATTACAGGGACTAGTTGACTAGAACGGCCACGCACAAGTATATTTGATGTCATGATACGGGGTCATTCTGGAATAGGTCACACTATTTACAGGTAATAGTTGACCTAAGCCCAATCCCAAATCCGAATAAAAATAAAACTGTATGGGTATTCGGGTCTAAGTGATGTATGTATTTTCATAAAAATGATTGGATGAAATTTATCAAATACTTTCGAATTGCCCTTTTTATCGCGATGATCTAAACGGACGGTCGTTCATTAATACTACATAAAAAACACAATGGCTTGTAATCTCCTCATAAAAGGTCTAAAAATGAAGTCTTCCCCGCGCAAAGAGCTGAATAGGTTATAAATGGAGTGAACTTATCTGTCAGAAAATTGGATTCGATACGCGGATTATTTGCGATGTGGCAGCGGCGAACGGGGGGAGTAAGGTAGGGCGTCTATCTGCGACCAAATCCGGTAAACCTGAAGCCACCGGATCACATAATGAAGTTCTTATTGATTTCCTTGTAATCTCTACTTCTCTGAATGGATATTACGCCATTATTCTATATCGGCGAACACACAAAACTTATTTGCCTAATGAGATCGATAAATTCAATTTTATTTAAACTTAATTATAAACAGGGCAGATTTTCATAACTTTGTAAATTAATTTAATTAAATTCAGCTTTATGTGAACTAAATCGTAAGCATTATTCAGTGTTGATATATTAATTCAGAGATTCTGCGCCCTTCTGTTGACTCTTTATGTAACCCGTAAATTAGAACAATTTCCATTTAGTAAGGACAATGAGGGTTGACTCAAATTGTTCGAAGAAGGGTTGCATTTTGTATCGTTTTGTGTCATATTAGTAGATATTCCCAATTTAGTTTGTACATATCTCCTACATATCTTATACATATCTCCGTAATTTCGAGATAAAGATAAAGAAATCTTTTTATAAGTCGTTATTCACTATAAATTGTTTGCAGATATAAATAAGTAAGTGTTTTCATATTCTCGTTCCACCCTTTTCTCCTCATTTATACATCTTCTAAAACTTTTCCTTCTTTGTTTTTTTTCCACATGGTTTATAAATCTGCCCCTTTAAAAACTCCATATTCCTTCCAAATACACATATTTAAGTATAGTTTCTCTACAAATAAAAATTTATTATTTTCTTTTATTAGACTTAGACTTAGTAGTTCATCGATTTTTTTCTCTTTCGTGGTTTAAATTCATTATTATTTATTTATATTTATGATTTCTAATTAATTTTTGTAAAATTTCAATTATTATATATGGGGTGCGTCAAGGTCCTACTCTACCCCCCCCCGTCCTATTATTTTTGTTATTTATAACTTGTTTGCCGATGATGTTAAGATATTTGGGGGTTGCGAGTGTAGATGTATGTTTGTTCATTATTATTTTTTGCTGTTGTCTTAATTTGCTTTTTGATAACATATTTACTTTCATTTCAATTATTAATATTGTTAATTTCCTTCAACTCAAATTTTGTGCAACTTTTGCAAGACTTGGAGTTCCTCGCGGAAAACTTTAATTAAAACTTCAAGTACGTTCACGTTAGCAAATCTCTGAAAAGATATCGATCGATCGAAAATTAATTAAGTTAATCAGTTTCGTCAATAGAATGTCGTCACGCAGTGACAGCGGTCGGTCGGTCAGTCAGTCGGTGGTCTTATCGCCAAACGAGTACCAGCTGGCGATTTCGAACACACACTAAGCGCAAAGTAATTAAACATATCTGACAGGCATTAGAGCGGACTACCGGATGAATTATTTGACAAGTGATCCGGTCTCAATCGATAGTAACATGTAGCACAGGGCGGGAAATTCAAATTGGCTTAGTTTCGCGTACAACACACGAGAGCCGCCGCTTTAATTGTTAGTCGGCTTTTGTTTCGTAAATTATGAGCCTCGACGACTTGGATTACATCGCTAAATTATGCACGCTGATCGATGCCGGATCCTACGTGCGATCCCACGTATTGGTTTGGCGTTATTTGATTCTCTTGTAAATGGAATCCGACGCCAATGTATAAAGTACTTTTTGGCGTTAAACGAGACGTGTTGGATTATTTCCATACAACAACTGGTTAATTTATTTTTGGAAAAATTCGAAACTTCGTGATTTAATTTGTGATTCGGCGATTCTTAAAAAGAATTAATTAATTAAATTTCAATGGCGAAGATGAATATAGATCAACAACGACAAGTTTTCTCGTAATATGAATTAAGTTACTTATTAGTTTAATACTTTAGAATAAATTAACTTTTTTAATATTATTGTTAAATGTTTGGCGCGTCACGTAAATATTTTCTTCATTTTTGTTGTTTAAACACAGTGATTCCGTTTTGTCTTCGTTACGTTAGGTTTTGGCTTGACCCCATTAGCTATTTTTTAAATTTATTTTTGGGAATTTATGTAGAGGACAGAAACTGATGAATAGATATATCATTAAAACTAATACTGACCCTTGAGGCACACTAGTTTCAAAAACCGTTAAGAATCTTGCAGTCTTTAATTTTGAATTCACGAAGCACAATTATTTTTCAATCGAATCTCAAAAGTTCTCAAATCTCAAAGTTCTAATAAAGTCTCCATTATAATATACTCACCTATGACTGTGAGATTGTATCGGAAACTGCGAGTCTGAGCGTTCCGGAAATCCACTCGACAACGGTAGACACCCTCGTCGTGACGCCGGATGTCGTTAATGATGAATTGGGCCGGTTCGGTCAGTATTTGAAAGTAGGCTCGGTTCCCGAAAACTTCCGGTGCGGACCAATGTCTAGCTTCTTTTAATGGCTTACCGCGAACGTCAAAACTGAAACAAAAATCCAGTAAAATTATCCGAATTTGAAACAAATATTTTTGAATACTAATAATTTGTCACTGTGATATGTTGATTTATTTATATATTTATTTATTTTATTATTATTTAACTTAGTTCATTTAATTACGTATTTTGTTAAGGGTTCTTAAGGTTCTTTTGCTCGTTTTATGTATGATTATATTTTTTAATTATTAACCAATAAAAAATGTCCCATTATTTTTCTGATTCTTTAATTTTTTTCAGAGCTTCTTGCATATCTTCTCAGATCAATCCAATATTTTCCTTCTTACAAATATTCTTGCTTTTAGCACAATCAGTACTTCTTCTTTCTTCCCTTAAAAATAATCACAATGTAAAAAAATGTTAAACCAGAAAGTAACATCGTGGAAGTTGAAATTTCAAAGCTTAAAAACTTAATTCTCGGTTGCTATCCTAACGTCGTATAAACGGAAACCCTGTAAAAGGGCACACGGCAAATCCAATTTGGAAGTTAAAATTTCAAATACAAACCTAATTTGCGACTTGACACGTGATATAGGTAAGACGATTCTCAACGATCACACCGTAAACACTGAGAAGTTTCTGCGGCGATGTGATGCATGACTCGATTCCCGAAGTAGCTAACTTCCGCACCACGACGTTCGTTAACTCACGGTGACTGCTGATTGCTTACATCCATCCCGTACTGCGCTTGTTTATCATATTCTAGATGTTACATATAACATATACGCATGCAACAACCGATATATCATTGACAAAGAACACGGATGTCATAATAAATAAAAGCAATCAACAGATGAAGAATGCTCTTCTCTTAAAATTGTAGACACTATCTAGGAAAATAGGCCCAGGACCTAGACGCATAAAATTCGAGATAAATTATTTAAATATTTATGTTTGTTTTTGTCTTTATGGAAACATTCAGTTACAATAACAAACGGGATGCGAGGATACGAAAACATTTCGTCACTTCAGTTATGCAAACAATTAGTTTAACATTTCGATTCCGGTTTGTTTAAATTCTATTGTTCGAAGGTTCCGTCATGTATAGCGAACAGAGTACGCTATTTTACAGCGACTATTGACAAGCATTGTTGATATTTATGAACCATACCAGGATTGCATTCGTTGCAATGGATAATGTAATTTATATTTTTCGGTAATTAGCATATCGTACCCGACCATTATGCGACTAAAATATATCGAAAATGCATTATTTAACATCGTACATTTACACATGTATTTTGATTTCTATGGCATCAACCACGAATGGATTTTTTTTAAATTTCCAATTATCGACCATTGTTTGAAATATGTATTTTTGATCTGTTGTTGTTTATTTATTTACTGTTTTTTTTTTTGTTTTCATTCTTATTGTAATCTCTGATCAAACATTACGACCAATTTAAATCTAACTTAACTTAAAGAATAAAATCTTTCAACTAAGGGTCTTACTCATTAGTATTTCCTTAGACTCTAATACAAGTTTACAAAAACACTATCGTGTAAATACTGCACATTCCTCGGCTTTTACAGTGGCACTTACTGACTCATAGGACTTAGTCCTCCTGAGTCTTCTTATCTGGTTTGTGTTGTCGTGGAGCTGGATGGCCTCAACGTTCTCATGTTGAAGAAGTCGCTGATCATGACTCTTGGCAAATTTGATTATTGTCTGGTCAACTGGGTCCATTTCAAGGTCCCTATGCATCAACAGTGCGCCTTAATGTTTTATTTTGGAATCGTTGTATGATTTGAGTATTACTTTTGCTGGTACATCCCCAGAGTTAGATGCCGTAAGCAATTTATTGTAGTTGATAACTTGGAATTTCTTCAAAAAATTCTATAAATTTTTTTTTGTATTTTATATCTAGTTCTTTTCTCTTTCTTATAGACTTTCCAGCGAAGACTTGCATCTAAGTTCATCCCCAGATATTCCACCATTTCCGGTTTTTTTCCCGTTTCTCGGGAGCTTCTTCATGTTTTTTTCCCCATCGGCAATAACTGCGTTGTCATCGGTAAACGTAGTTATTATTTCAATGTATCGATCAGACCTTCATGCCGATAGAGCGCTTCGGCAACGTCCAGTAAAATAGTAGAACACACTCTCCCTTCCTTTAATAATTTTTCAATAATGTATAATTATAGTATAATTTATCACAGTTAAATTCATACAAAAGGTCTAACCTCACCCATATCATAAACTAAATATAAATCAAAAAACACATCAATGTAGATATTGACGACAAATTGCACATTAAACACAATAAATTGTATGGCAATAAATTTTACGCATGTATTTAATTTCATTTAAATTTGTTAATTTCGTTATTTATTACGTCGGCCTCTAAATTAATTTTATCGATGAATAGATGTAAATATAAATATATCTTTTCATTCTTGAGCATGAAACCGATAAAAATCTCGATGTGTAATAAAAATATATTTATTGCGACATTAAGTAAATATAAATGAAAAAGGTAAAGGAAGAATTACTATATTTATCCTGTCATATCCAAGAGAGGGCGGACATTTAAAGGAAGTTTTGAAACACCCTGGCCCCGTGCCAAATAATCGATGTGGTCTTATTAAGTTATCTGAATTTACTACCTATGAAACTTCAATATATCAAGCAAGATGCGTTTTTCGACATAAAACTTATCTGTACGATACGGGTTGGTCTTTAAATATAATATTAAGTTTCAAACTCTTTATATATTTTAAAGCACTTACTTACTTTCATAAAATAATATAAATTGCAAACTTTCTGCATAGAACACACTGACGATTACAATAAAATAAATATCGACAAACACACGAATTGGAATCTTAATTATAGTGCATCGTCGTCTCGCAATTAATTTTTACTTCATCGTCGAACTAAACCGCAATGGCGAAAGGGACAGAACAATAACTTCAGTTAATTAATTAACCGAAAAACAATACGACTCGTTTGAAAGTTTTGGGGACGATCTAATACTTCATTTGGAAGTTTAGAGACATACATTTCTGTTGATTGTTAAAGTTAAATTGTGCCAAGTCGTCTGGTCTCGAGGAGGAATTCTAAACGTTTAATTTCAATTACAGTTCTTAATATCATCAACAGTTTTAGTTAATTTTCTACTCAGAAAAACGACTAGAAACTCGGTTTTTTGCATAAAAAAAATCCATTTCCACTTGTATGCTTCAAGGTGGCCTTATCGTGTGCATCGAATGTTCACGGATAAGTACAATTTTATTAAGGCATTTATACTTTTAACTTCGTTGACTGATAATCGAAAATGAAATACCACTTCAATTTCTGTGAACTTAACCAAAGCTATTTTTTTCTAAATTCATTAATGCCACATTATTTTTGTTATTTAAGTTTTGTGTAAATACTCTCAAAATAAAATAAAATAGAAGCTCGATGGTACATAAATTTAAAAAAGCCTTAATTACAGTGAATGTTATCTAGTATTTATATAAAACCCGTGTAAAAGATAAATGACCAATTAACATGATTAAGGTCATCGTATATACTTTATACGTTGCAGTAATTAATAAATGTCTACAGATATAACACCATAATACCTTTTTAATGTGTAACGACATATATTATCCCTTACTAATGATCTCAAATAATTGTGTTGCTTTACAAACAGTCTTTCTAATAAAGCGGAAACAGTAATGTTTAATTATATTTAATTTACGTTAATACAATCTTTTCAAATGGATCAAATAAACCATTTATCAAATTTATGCATTAACAATTTCGTAAAATTCTTAAATTTATCATGCAATACAATTGTGGAAAAAAGGTAATAATGAGTTTTAGTCTTCGGATAAAGGTCAAAAGAATCTGTTAAAGATTATTAACATCATATTAGCTTAGCTAGGTGGAAAATTTGGGGAATAGTATCAAATAAAAAGAAATGAGAGTTTAATAGTAATAGTAAGGCCTTTTATGAACTTTTTGTAAATAAGAAAAAGTAGCCATAAAAACTAACATAAGAAGCAAGCTACGCAAAACAAACATTACTTGAGTGGAAAACATGCAACTTATGTCTAATATTCAATCTCCTCACTTGGAATTACTAGATGATAAAGGTAAATGCAGGAGTAAAAGAAACGTGGAAAGAAAGTTGTAACAATATATAAAAAGCAAAGGGTTAAGATGGAAAAAACGCATAAAAGCTGAAAGAGAAGGAAACGCTTTGCAAAAGAAATAATGTAGGAATTATTTTTAATGTGATATTAAATGCCACAATAATAGTTATTTACGAGCTTATTTAAGAGCTTCGAAAGTGAGGTTTCAGGGTGATGCGATGTCCCGAAAGCGAGAGAGCCTAGGAAAGCATTTTAGAAGAGAGTTGCGTTTTA
The DNA here is from genome assembly GCA_018397195.1 of Lethrus apterus. NCBI lineage: Eukaryota > Metazoa > Arthropoda > Insecta > Coleoptera > Geotrupidae > Lethrus > Lethrus apterus. The sequence continues at coordinate 15,363 of JAFFZR010014796.1, read as the reverse complement.
ATTTTTTAATACAAATTTTAATTTCTCCGATTTCTAAAATGCAAAAATTAAGTTGTCAGGTGGAAATTTCTGTGGAAACAAGATAAATAGCAAAGCAAAAATCATTTAAATCTTCACGGGAAAAAACTTTTCCAGTGTCGGACAGGGAAAGACACTTTTCCGGGATCAGACTGGGCAAGATTCACTTTCTAGTCCCAAATAGAAGAAAAACCAACTTTCTAAGCGAACGCGTAAAAAAAACTTTTTATGTAAATTTTTATATTATTCCCTGTGAGATTGTAGAATGTATAATCATTTAATACCGTCTAATAAATAACAGTTATGTCAGGAAGTGCATTAAACCGACGATTATGTGAGATCATGCATAACAGCTTTATGTAGTGTAAAAACGAGATCACCAGCATGTCGTAAAATTCGAACGATAGCTGGGATTTATTTTGGTGAAGTTCTCCGAGAACACCGTTTAGCGACGACGTCCACATGCTGCAATATCAGCGATGCAATTACTGCGAAAGCGCGTCGCCGCGCACGGTTTCAATTAAGACCGCGATATATTAGAGCTTTACCTACAGTAATGTCGTTACGGTTTCTGAGACCGAGACCACCGCTTCTTTTGTTTGTGGTTGTATTTCTAAATTAAATATAAGACATCAGTCGGCGACGTCGAGTTCGTTGGCTGCAACTGTATGGAGAGTGTGCTTATCGCGAGCTTGCAACTGCGAAGTTTGCGAATAAAAGTAAAATTAAGAACCATCGAAGTTAAGCGAACAAGTTAAACGCTTAAGATCGCTCTTAAATGTCTGAATTTCAAGTCTTAAATGGAGAAACGGAAAATGATATTCTGCCACGAATGGGCATAAGGGAAAATTTTATTTCATTTAATAATTATCTCGAACAAGACGTTAAATCCTTAGCAATAAAGTCGCCTAATTAAACGTACACTGACATAAAACCATTAGATCTTAAGTAAATCTGTTAACGCAGTATATTTGCTTCTAACAATAAAAACTATTTTAAAACCTTGTTTCTTCAATTTTTAATTGATTCTTCAAAATACGAGTACTTTACATTACATACCGGGTGTAGAATGGATTTTCGTACATAGGGATTTTACATGCAAAACTAATAATTTGCGAATATTCCTTCCCCTAATTATTTTACCACAAAACCTTAAATACAAAAATTGTAGACAACAAAACAATGTATCTAAATTCTTTGTTATTTATTTCTAACACCTTTTGGTCCTGTTAGACTTGAAGAAAAAGTATTAGGAATGGACCGATAAATAGTAGTAGCCATGAATCCTGACAGCAATAATACCTGTCACGTTTTGACAAACAAAATAAGTTTGCTGATTCTTAAAATGAATTCCTATAGCCAAGAAGAGAAAGTCAACTTTATTAAATGGTATTACTCTGTTCAGCACGTTTTTTCTTTTCTGCAAACGAGCATAGGTTTTAACTTTGCTTAAAACCGATTTAAACTCCCTTACTAAAATTGTCAAATTCTAGTGTCAAAGAATGAATTTTGTTATTTTGGTTGTCACACGTCACAGCTGTTGCTATTTTGTATCATTTCTTCAATTCTTTTTCCCTGAATTGTGCAGTCCCTGAGGATGTTAATAAGCAAAGAAGAAAAAAATTGGGACCTATTTTTAATGCTCTACAATTTTTGTATTTAAGGTTTTGTGGTAAAGTAACTAGGGGAGGGAATATTCGCAAATTATTAGTTTTGCATGTAAAATCCCTATGTACGAAAATCCATTCTACACCCGGTCTTGTTGTTATTATTGAACTACTATTATTTCTGAGATTTTGTCACCTATTGACATCCTTTAAGCAAATTGTAAGAATAGTAGACTATCAAACTTACAACAAATATTAAATGTATAACCTAATACAGTTATAAGTCAATTATATACCATTATGTGCTTAGAAGTTACTTATATTTAAATACACAGAAAATCGATCCTATTTAATATAATAGAGTGGTATTCATTATCAGTGATTTATTTGTCTTCGTCTCAATACCAAGATATATAAAGCATACATAAACAATAAAAATAACAAAAACCCCAACCAAAATGTCAAAAATATTCATCATCGCATAACTGTTCGTTCTACAACCCCATTCTGTACAACATTTCCAGTAAAATTAATTTAATTATTAAGATAGCCTCAATATTAGCAATAACGCACACATGTAACCAGTAATACTATGTGTATTGTGTGCACAGACCGTGTGGTGTAAAATCCCCGCTGCGGGACCATATGGCCACCGCACTTTAATTTGGTTGATTGAACCTGACTTAAACGTTCGATTTGTCACACTCACAGTACCAATCTGTCGAGTAATTACATTATACGGTCAAACAGTGCAAGTAATTCGTTTAATTTATCCGCAAACGTGAAAGATGCCAGTTTGGGTTTCTTTATCGCGTTCGATAAATTATTGATAAACACACGCGTATAATCGGGTCTAACAAACGCGACGCTCTCTTCGGACTAAGAGGGTGGCGAAGTGCTTTTGATAACATGCAAATAGGTTACAGTAAAAGCTTCTTACGTTGTTCACACGGGGCTTTGTTTCTCTGCCTTACACCTGATAACATTCTTACGATCTTGTCATGACACACCTTGTCTGTACGCTAATTTATCATGGTCTAAATATATTTGTGGTGGCGTAAAAGGTGACGAATATAGTCATAATTAGAATATTATAAAATAAGAGGGAAAACAATAGTTTTCCTGCAATGGGAAACAATATTTTATTTAAACATTTTGTACAGTTTATTGATCTTGAAGACTAAGATAGATTATTGTGGTTGGAAATTAAATTCTTATCTATAAGACAAAAAACATATAAGATCGAAATAAATAAAAGACTAAAGAAACAGGAAGACATTGTATTGAAGACGAATATGATTAGGGACAGCATACACGGAGCTGCAGAAGAAGTAATAGGACATAAGAAAAAAACATGTATGGAACCAATGGTTTGGCGAAGAGTGCATGGATGCAATAAAAGTAAAAAATTAAACGAGGAAAAGATGGGTCGGTACAAAGGAGAAAGTAGACACGAAAAGCTACAAAGAGCATAGAGCAGAAACAACAAAATTATGTAAAAAAAAAAACAGCAATGGATAGAGGAAACACTTCGAGGAACTATATAAGAGAGAAGAACAAGAAAAGGTGGTGACTGACGCAGACGAGGAGGAAAAGAAAAGTAGGGAAGTAGATGAACTCAAAGAAGAGGAAGTGGAGAAATCAATAAAGAAATTAAAGAAGAAAAAAGCTGCTGGAATGTATGTGGAAGCCAAGTGTTTGAAGATGTGGAAACATTTAAGTACCTGGAAGAAATGATAAACAGAAATGATAAACGAGACATAAATGAGAGGATACAGAAAGGTTATGGGGCTTTCTACTGCAACAAAAAAAAAATATTCAAAGATAAAAGCTAAGAGAAGAAAGACGAAACTAAGAATCCACAAGACAATAATATAATATATAATATAATCAATAACATTGACGAACAAAGAAGAGAAAAACTTAAAATGCTGGAAAGGAAGGTAATTTTAGAACAATAATGGGACAAAAGAAAGTAAATGAAAACGAGTATAGTCAGTTAATGAATCATGAAGAGATACTGGGAAAGAAGAACATAGTGAGGACTATCAAATCCATAGAATTAGGTGGTATGAACATACACAGAAGAGAAAGGAAGGAAGCTTTGAGAGCAATAACTGAATGGCACCCAATATCCAATAGGCACAGGAGTAGACCAAGAAGGAGATAAATGGAACAGGTAGAAGAAGATATTAGACATTAGACTTGAAGATAGAGCAGTGGAGCAAACGAATAATAAACAGAAGAATGGAGAAAAATAGCAAAATCACACCAGACACTATGAGAGAAAATAAGGACTAATCCACTTTGAAACTAAGCATTATACTGGAGTCCCTAAGAAAGGGACGGCTATAATTTCTAATGAAATGTATTGTTATTGTTATTATGCTTATTAATCAAAAACAGAAAACGATGTTACCTGAAAACATTATAAAATTGTAAATTTCACAGTAAACTGTTAACAAAGGAAAGAATTTTCAAATTTTACAAAAATTTTACAAAAAGGTTCCTTGGTTGCATAACAAAATTAATACACACATTCTTCCTCGTCCTTTGACCTCCTCCTTTGAAATTTTTTTCTCTATTTTTTCCTATCTTTTGCCAGTTCTTTGACCGAGTTCCAGTTTTCTGCTGCTCTAATACTACTTCATTTCTGCCTCCTCTATTTTCAAGAAATCTTTAGCTTAATTTATCGCCACTTGTTTTCTGTTGTTGCTTTTAACTATTGTTTTGTTTTTTTTTTTTTTTCGTATTGAGGTTTTGGGTATCAAGAACTTCTTTTCATATTTTCATATTTATGTTTTTATCTCAATTTCTTTTCGTTTCATTTACAAAGGTATTGAGAGCTATTGGAGCTATCTGTATCCGACTATGAATTTCTTTTTTTGTGGCATTCTTTTATGGCATTATCCATTGCACTGAAAAACAGTAATGGGCTGAGAATATTGCCTTGCCTAACTAATAGATTGTTTGAAGTTCTCACTTGATGATAGGTGGCGACTGCGCAGTGATTTTTCTGGTCAGTAAATTAATCAAGGATATTTTCCGTTAGGATCACTAGTTTGTGTGAATTTCCTGAATTAACGTGCTTCTGTCAATTTCTCTTTTATGATTCGTTTTATATTAAGTATTAGTTTTCATATGCCTTCCATATTAAATATTTTCGTGAATTTTTCCGCAACGTGATAACAGACATCAATTTATATTGAATGTTGAAAAGTTTTGTAGTTAATTTCCTTATTAATGTTTTAATTTCTCTTTTCTATGTCCTAACCATTCAATTTTGTTTTACAATTTTAGCAATTTGGTCTCAGAATGGACGAAACATATTAATATTAAAAAATTTAAATAAATATATAACTTTAGATGTAGTCAAACAAATAATTGAGTTATTATAAATTTTACTTATTTGGAGGGGGAACTGAATAATTAATATTGCCAATCAATATCAACAACATTAAAAATATGATCTATAACAATGTTATAAAATAATAAATAGATAAAATAATAGGCGAAAGAATTCATTAACATTACAACCAAGTATAGAAAATTAAAAGAATAATGATCTACAAGTGTTTATTTTAAACACTTATGAGTATTTGTAAAATTGTATCTTGGGATGCACAAATAGTGCCGCGTGTCGAAACATAAACACAAATTTACATATAACAATTAAAGTCGCTTTAGCGTCCATCTATCAAAACTAAATCACCCTTCAGCAACACCCCTGAAAAGGCCGTATTAGGCATTGAAAGGGCGATACGCGCATTGTGTCTCTGTGTCCGTATCTAATACACTGCAACCGTGGCCACTGCATTATTTTTAACCCCAGATAAATGTATTGTTTATCCTCCATTTCACCCCGCTAAATAGACGTTCTGCGCTGTACACCAGTAAGAGGGTTGAACGGCGATTTTGTAACGACGTAAAACGTACAATACGACTACTGACTACCCACTATCATTTTGTGTGTGTGTTGAAAACTTACAGCACGTTTTTATACTTTGTGATTTACTACCTTTTCAGTCTTTGATTTATTATCATCCATTTTATTATTACCATTAAGCAGGAAAGTGCAAACTTAATAAAATGGGATTTATCAAATAATACAAAGTAACAAAAATGTTTCATAAAATCTATTGAATATTGCTGTGCCACGGTAATTTTCTTTTTGTATCTTTTTCCAAAAAGGCAACTTCTTTAATTTTAACATAATCATCAATTTACAACATATTCATAATATTTTATACGTTGCGAATCTACGCAACTCATTTATTATCAAGTCAAGCTAAATAAAGGGAGTTAATGTTTTTTTTTATTAATAATTCAAAACTCAAACACTAAAACTTGATAAAAATTTGTTATTATTTTTTAAATGTATATAAATCAGAAAGAAGTGTTATAAATTTCAATTTAAAAAACGCTACTCCTTCTCTAATACTACTAATACTACTACTACTACTACTACTACTACTACTACTACTACTTATTGTGCAAAAATGATACCTCCGGTAGGTTGGCTCAGGCAAATAAGGCATACAACCACATAACAAAAGAAGAACTGGAATTAAAAAATAATTTATAGTCTCATTAAAATGTTTGTAGTGCCAAAAGAGTTACCAGTTAAGCACTTAATATGTCGATATTTGTCTGTACGAACAATATGCTTGGAAAAGGGGATGGCATCATGCAAAATTGCTTGCATCAAAACTCTAGATACTCTAGATACCCATATCCTTCATATCCATATAAAAAAACGTTACAAAATGAAGCGATAAAGAAGCAGAAAAGTAACTTGTGAGATGAGAACTTCACGTTTCGTAAAAATCTAGAATTCTCACTTCCATCGACTTTTTAAGGCGAGGAAAACTACAATAATGATATTATTGACTTATTAAGAAAAAATAACACATAAATGTTACCATAGAGTCAAATAGAAATAGTACGTCCCATTTCGTCACTGACACGTTAAATGACGATATCGTTAAATTGTATGTATTACTTAATTGCTCGTTTCTTTAATACATATTTTTTAACTTTCTTAAAAATGTATTACTTTCACCCTTATGACGTTCGCATAACAAAAAGTTTTTCGTCTGGAGCAGTAGTTAATTAGACTTTATTATATTTCTTTGTAGTTCACCACATCACAAATGCATATTTGATTTAAACATTGTCCATTTTCAAATTTTCAAAATGAATATTTCCTGACAGGGAGCCGAAACAATACAACAGACTTGATGTATTATATCGGAACGAGCTCAAGGGTTGAACGCGAGTTCCGAACGTCCAGTTATCCATCATACTCAAACTGCAATCAACTACGTGACAACAATGGCGCCGATTATCGAAAGGCCGTTCTTTTATTCGCCTCGTTTTAGGTCATGATGCCATTCTTATATTGATTAATTAGTTGGAAAATAAAACCATTTTAAGTCAAATCGACCGTATGTCATAAGAATATTGAAAATATAAATATTATTTTACGTTTGATTAAAAATGTGCAAACTAACGAGTTAGATGAAACATCATATTCAATATTTAATGCAAAGTTGCTTCAATTATTTTTTTACAATTTAGTCAACAAATGCCTTCATAAATGGTGACTTCTATTGACTGTACTACGCACAATTTCACACATGTTACTAGATGTACTTATCAAAATCCAACACAAATTTATGTATAAAGACATTTAATTTAAATATACAGTAAATCAATATAATATTTTATTATTACTTGAAAGACAAAAGTTTTCAAATTCACTTGATAAGACAATATGCAGTTAATGTATTTATGTCGGTAAGAATTCGCTTCTTCACGAGAAAAAGTTTGGTATTAAATCTAATATTTGTGTTTTACGAGGTGTCGAGTTTAATGAAACCCATTCAAAGAGCTTAAGAATAACGAGGGCTCCGTACACCGCAATTAAAAACATCTCCAACTTAATTAAGAAGCTATTATTAAAATCCGTCCGCAACGCAATATGGCGGAAAAATTGTTACAAAGAACGAGTACATTAAAAGCGTACGCCAGACAAAGACAGATCTAAGGTAGATTATGCAAGGAGACAAAGAAAAATACAGGAATATCTGAAATCTGGACGGATATTACGTTTTATAATGAATATGCCAGATGCTAGGGGACGGCGACGGCACAAAAAGCGAATCCTTTTTTTTTTCTTGTTGATGGCTGAAATTTTGCCATCGAACGAACATTTCAGGTTGTGTAATTTATGTGTTTAATAGTTAAAAGCCAACAAACGCCTTTAAACGGGACATCGAAGAAAAATGTTAACTCATTTTTATCAACGTTTGAAGATAAGATAGATAAAAGATATCAGTTATATTCCAAAATGTATAAATTTATTGAAAACATGTTTTATTTTGGGAAACAAAATAGAGTGCATTTTATTCATGAAAAATATTATTGCCAAAAGGTTTAAAGTACAATAAAAATTGGCCAATGATCACAAAGTCATCGTAAGAATTTGAAATAAACTAATGATATAAACAAACAATATAAAAAGTAATTAATTAATTAATTATAAAACACAAAAATATACCCACAATATAATGCTTCTTCCTTTGTAACAGTTTAATATTTATTTGCGTGTTTCATTTAGCGATAAAAAATTAGATTATTTAATAAATCAATCTAAGTAATAAATATTTTTCCAAGGATTTACAATCAATAATTGTACAATAATAGTAATTTAATGGTTTTCCTAACATGTGATGAGGTTTCAAATAGTATTATCCTATTTATGCACTTTCTAATACAGTGTGGTGATAAAGTTTGGAACTAAATTCATAAAAGCGTTTTATAATATTTTTAAGAAAATCGCTCGGACTGATCAATTTTTGTTTTTAAAATGCCATCTTCTGACGTTAATTTTTTTGGAATGACGTCATTTGTTTTTGTACAATGACGTCATCATAATTTTTTTTAAATGACAACCCCCACTTTTTTCTTCTGTTTTTAATAGACCTTCTTACTACTTAAATTGGTACCTCACATAACAATTTTTTTGAATAAATGACACATTTACTTCAGTTCGTCAGTGGTTATAATTTAGTAAAAATAATAATCGTAAACATTCTAAATTAAGCTTAATTAAGCAAATAACAGTAATTTATGTATCTAAGACGAAAAGTAAAGCTTTAAGGTGCAATGACGTCATTATCGATTTTTTTAAATGACACCTCTTATTTTTTTGCTTTTGATAGACCTCCTTGATGTTTAAGTTGTGATTACCGAATTAATTCTTTACATAAGAACTTTTCTGAAAAAAATTACATTTTTCTTCAAAAAATTAAAATTTTTGCTTAAAAGAAAAAATTGTTATGTAAGGTACCAATTTTTTTACATCACCGTTTAAGTAGTAAGAAAGTCTATTAAAAACAGAAGAAAAAAGTGGGGGTTGTCATTTAAAAAAAATTATGATGACGTCATTGTGCAAAAACAAATGACGTCATTCCAAAAAAATTAACTTCAGAAGACGGCATTTCAAAAACAAAAATTGACCTGTCCGAGCGATTTTCTTAAAAACATTATAGAACGATTTTATGAATTTTGTTCCAAACTTTATCACCACACTGTATAATTCATATTTATTAATAATATTAAATATCTGAGGAATATTTTCATTTTCGCTTTTTTCAATTCGAAAACATCCAGGGAAAGGGACGCTTTAGCCCATTTTTCCCAATTCTAACTGGGTAGTTAGATAATAATTTTTTACGCAGAGAAAAATTACATAAAATGAATTATTGCAACCAAATTTCTAGTTCCATCTCACAATTGTTCTAACTGTTACTATACATTTTTCTCCGTGAATCAAAATTTTTCAGGCGTGAATATTTCTTCGTATGCATTTCCTACATAAAGGTGCCGTCCTATGCACCGATTTATCGAAGACGTGGATAGTTAGGTAAATTATTTGAGTTTTTGAAACAATTTCTTTGTAAGAAATTTGTCGAATAATGAGATTATCTCGGTATATATGATTTGCTTATAGGCTTATAGACTTTTATAACGTCAATTGCAATTGCTTTAATTTTGATACTTAATTCACAGTTTGACAATACAATCTTTAAGTGTTCACTAACAGTAAGTTCAACATTCAAAAAATAATTCCATTTGCTCGTAAACTTTCGAATAACTTATTAGTGCTTCAAGTATATTACATAATATTATCTTCCAATAACTTGCGCTTTTTGTTAGAATTATGCCTTTATTTGCATAAAAGATTAGAAACATATTAATTTTCTTTTCAATTCTAAACTTATACGTTGACATTTTTATATTTAATAGCCACACTGCTTTTTTATAGATGTAATACTTAATCATGTAAGTACAGAATGGAAGATAATGGAATAAGTTTACCATTATTGTATGAACTAACCTCATTAACGCCATTATCATGGAAGACGCTTTTAAGTAATTAGTCTGGAGTGCTTTTGTGTTTGTGCCCTATCTCGACTTATTGTAAGTGTCAGTGCATGTGCTGTTCTTATTTATGGCGCTTGATAACATATATCGCTTTTGCTCGCCTTTCCCTTCAAAGTTGTCGCTTTATATCAGAAGCTGTTTTCCCCCAAATAGTATTTATGTGTGTGATATAAAATAGAGGTGGAGTTATCAAGGTTCACGTTATTTAAATTTAAGTGTTATGATGCGATTTTAAAAAGGAATATGTTTTAAACACAAGTTTCCACGTGACGCTTTGCATTCGTAGATTATATTCATAATTTTAACTGCTGCATAATGTTTCAATTTCAATTGATTTTATTATACGGTCAAAAGTGTGGGATGGGCGGCTTATTTCCGTAAATATGAACTTTAAAACAAAATGTCTTTAATTGAAGTTTTTTTTACTAATTATTCTCTATTTTTTAGCCTACTCGTTTTTGTAAGCATTTCCATGAAAACTTTTTTTTTTAATGGCAACTAAGTGTTTTTCCTGATTTTTATTCCTCTTTTTTTTTTCTTGAAATGACTTGATATTTTGATATTTGATATTTGAGGATAATTCTACAAAAATGATAGTGGCCTTTGTTTTCTTAATGTTATTTTTTCATGTCACTGTGAATAGTTTCATTTTAAACTGAAAGAATTGAAATTCTAATGATGGGTGGTTATGGAGATCGACAACGTTCACCCTAAGATGTTTATCATTTATTCAAATAGCGTTCATAAATTAATAAAATTTACGTGCCTCTATTTGAGCAGATTTTTAAGGATACCTACGCAACTACTCATAGATTGGATGCGAATAAATTGCGTAACGTCAGTAAGTTTTTCGCTCATCTTCTTTTTACTGATGCAATTGGTTGGGAAGTGTTAGAGATTATGAAATTAAACGAGGTTGGCACAAACAGCTCCAGTAGGATATTTATAAAAATCTTGTTTAAAGAACTGGCTGAATATATGGAGCTTGGAAAACTAAACACTCGTTTAAAAGATCCGACTCGTAAGGGACATTTTGGTGGGTTGTTTCCTAGAGATAATCTCAAAAATACTAGATTTTCTATTAATTTCTTTACTTCAATTGGGTTGGGTGGTTTAACTGATGAGCTTCGAGATTATTTGAAGGACGTGGAAATTGTCAGTAAAAAATCCAGCTCAAGTGCAAGCTCCTCTTCAAGTAGTTACAGTGGTGGTTCAGATGAAGACAGTGGGAGTAGTTCTGGTTCCAGTTCTTCTGAGGATGTAAAATCAAAGAAGAAAAAGTCTCCAAATAAAACAAAGAAAACTAAAAAATTGAAAAAAATATTCTAACAGTTCTGATGATTTGGAGGAAGCAGATGAAAATACAAATGTCGTAAAAAGCACGCAAAACCCAAAAGAAGAGAACAAAATGAACAGCCAACAAACAATGATAAATAAATCAAAACTGAAGTGGAGATCTTAAGTCAGTTTGTCAAGAAATCAAGATCTAGAAATGATCCCGATTTTCGAGAAATGAGAAACGATGGGCGAAGACATAAGTCAGATAGACGACGGCGTGAGCACAGAAATTTCAACCAAGAACGAAAATAAAAATCGAGATGGTAAAAATGATGTAAATAGTGAAAGTAGACATGAGCGAGAAAGGCGAAGAGGAAACGATGCACGCCATAAGAAACGCAGTTAAATATGTATTACAGTAATTTTTCAACAAAAAAAATACATCCGGAGAGAATGTACAATGTACAATCCACAGTCTCTAAATTGGTTAGAAAATTTAGAGAAACTGGAAATGCAAAAGATATCTCAAGGTCTGGACATCCAAAATCAGCCACAAATCAAGATTAGGTCAACCACGCAACTTGCTTTGAATAATGATATTAGACAATCGTCGGTTGTTTGAATATTAAAAAAGAACAAACAGAAACCCTACAAGATACACCTTCTCCATGAGCTAAACGAAGATGACCTTGACAGAAAAATGCAGTTTTGTGCAATAATGATGGAAATGATCAATAATAATCCAAATTGTCTAAACCACATTTTATTTTCTGATGAAGCCATTTTTGCCTAAATGGGCTTTTTGAGTGAATAAAGTATTTTGAACATTTTTTCTAAAATTTCGTTATTAAAGCATATAAATATCAAGTCATTTCAAGAAAAAAATCACTTTGCTGCCATTAAAAAAAAAAACGTTTCTATGAAAATGCGTTGACATACAAAAACAAGGAATAGGCAAAAAAACTTCTATTATAAACATTTTGTTATAAAGTTCATATTTACGGAAATAAATCGCCAATTCCATACTTTTGACTAACCCTGTATAATAATGAAATTCCGTCATTTAATGTTAAAGACGTTTTAAATGTTTCCATGGTTAATTAGTTGTATGGATGATAATAAATAAGTTGACATCAAAATTTCTTTACATATTTTTCATTTTTCCATTCCGTATGATAATCCATGATACAATTATGTTCGTGCGGTTGTGTACATAAAAATGCTGTCCTGAGGGCATAAATATAATTGCACGGGGGAGTTTCACTATTAAACTGTCATGCTTTATAATTCAAAATAATTCCCTGTTTATATTTTTGTGTAGGTGAAGTGCAATTACGTTTCAGGACAATAATTGTTATTTGAACAATCAAATCCTATCGATTTCATACAAGTTACATGCGGAGATTCGAAATGCATCGACGATTTTATGGCTACAATGCCTAAAGTTAAATTGCTGCGTTGGTAGATTGAAAATCGAGTTGAACTGTTTTCAAGTTTTATTGTAAAGTTAAATTAGTCAGTAAATAAATATAAGGCATTAATGTAAATGACGTTTTAAAGATGGGCATGATATTTACGCAAAAAATGTGATTAATTTAATTGAATGTCGTGATCCTCAAACAAAATTAAAGTCGCTGTATCTACTAGTGAAAGTTTGTTGATTTTATGACTCATACTAAAAAGCTAAATTTTTAGAATAATTCGTTATATTTTAACCATATGTTTGGGAGAATTATATGTTGAATATAACGGTTAATGTACATAACTCTTAAACACGTTAATTAATAGAATAATTCCGCATATACCTTCTGCTTCTACAAAGCACTATGACAATATTAAGCGCACTTGAGAGTGGAATTGGTTTATGTTGAATTGTATTAAGTGCCGATTAAACTGGGTTGGGTTTTTGTCAAGCTACTTAATATTCAATATAACATTCAACAAAGATCTCGTTTAGCTGCTTCATTAAAACAGCTGTCGTCCTCCATATTATTATTACGGTTTAATTAATACATCCTTGCGGAAATGTACATTATTAATATTTAGATACATCGTATAAATTTTAGACGCTTTTAGGTTTTTTGTATCCCAAAATTCACACAACGAGCACGTATTCAAATGTCAACGGACGCGGCATTTTCATTTGAAAATCAGCGACTTCTATTATCATATATGATTTTCCGCCAATATTTACCGTATTAGATTTGTTGGTTTCGAGTTATACAACCAGACGTTTCCATCTACATTTTCCCGATATATTTACATTTCCTTAGGTACGTTTTATCTGACGCCTTCGTAGAAATAAAATGTTTCGTATAAGTTTTCGTACTTCACGTTAGTACGAAGTATGTAGTACTACATCGTTTCTATTTTTTGTTTACGCGAAGCTGACATAAGTGTAAACAGAGCAGATGCAATTTGTAACTTCTGCATTTAAAATGATGTGCATTATCGATTTTTGTATATTTCGTATTTATTTATGGTGGTAAACTTTTCCACGTTTGTTACCTTCACTTTTAACGGTACTGCTTGAGGGCAAACTATTTTGATCTACGGTGTATACAGGGTGTAACACTAGTGCGATATTCTTCGATATCTCCATTGTTATGCAAAATAAAAAAAATATTTTAAAACAAAAGTTTTTTGAATTTATGGTCTCCACCACCTAAAATTATTTTTAGTTATACGGAGTGTTTCGTTTGTGCGCAACCACGAACAACTTTAAAATTTTAAATGGAAAACCCTATATATTATTACATTTTTGAATATCATGGGTATTTCTAATATAAGTTTGTATTCGTTTTTAAGATATTTGCATTTATTCGAAAATTTTGACAGCTGACGGTCTTCGGCAAAACGGCTATAGTTCAATAACGAAATACAACAAGATCATGAAATTTTATGCAACGCTAGAGGGATCTTTAGTGATAATAGTAAAAGCATTAGAAATTCGATATGTAACACAACATACTTAATAAATCTTCTTCTTTTTGTAACAATTGAAATGTGGAATACTTAATTTTTTTAAATGGAAGCGCTATATTTTTATGCATTAGTCGAAAGCAAAATTTAATTGTCTATTAATTTGAATAAGCAACATATGCAGTTAAAATTAATAATTTTCGAGATATTTATGTATTTTTTAATTTTCGTACATTGTCATCCGTCCTGAGAACCATAAAAGTAATTTTTNATATACAGGGTGTAACATTAGTGCGATATTCTTCGATATCTCCGTTGTTATGCAAAATACAAAAAATATTTTAAGACAAAAGTTTTTTGAATTTATGGTCTCCACCACCTAAAATTATTTTCAGTTATACGGAGTGTTTCGTTTGTGCGCAACCACGAACAACTTTAAAATTTTAAATGGAACACCCTATATATTATTACATTTTTGAATTCCCTGGGTAATTCTAATATAAGTTTGTATAAGATAATATTTGTCTATGTCTATTCGTTTTTAAGATATTTGCATTTATTCGGAAATTTTGACAGCTGACGGTCTTCGGCAAAACGCCTATAGTTCAATAACGAAATACAGCAAGATCATGAAATTTTATGCAACGCTAGAGGGATCTTTAGTGATAATAGTAAAAGCATTAGAAATTCGATATGTAACACAACATACTTAATAAATCTTCTTCTTTTTGAAACAATTGAAATGCGGAAAACTTAATTTTTTTAAATTGAAGCGCTATATTTTTATGCATTAATCAAAAGCAAAATTTAATTATCTATTAATTTGAATAAGCAACATATGCAGTTAAAATTAATAATTTTCGAGATATTGATGTATTTTTTAATTTTCGTACATTGTCATCCCTCCTGAGAACCATAAAAGTAATTTTTAAATGTTTTTTTAAACAAAGATGATTAACTACGAACTAATAAATAGAATATGCTGTAAATAAGGAGATACACCAAGCTTTACTCAAGAAAGCAGTAATATTACATACAAAATATGGCATTTTGTGATCTCTCTATTTAATATGTGAATATTACAACA
>JAFFZR010014795.1:15117-27379 GCA_018397195.1 Lethrus apterus | reverse complement strand
TTTCTAAAATATCCAACTTCCAACATATTATCATCGATGTCTCTTGCATTTATCATACAGATTTAGGAAGTCAATCAATCAATCAATAGTTAATATTGTTGGACGAAATCTTCAGTTAGAATTTAAAAGAACATTTTACAGAATGGAAAACTTACATGCACCGAATATGGTTTGCGTCAATATTCGAACGACTTTGGTAAATTCCCATTTATCAAAGATATGTTACAAATTGATCATTAACTCAACAGACCGATCCAATTACATTGTCAATGAAACACGTTTGGGAAATTAATTTGTTTTTTTATATGAAAAATTTTAGCATTATATTGGCTTACAATGAATAATTTCCATATAATATGGATTAAATTTGATCAAAATTTCGGATAGATTTCTCATTAATAATAGCCATTGTTATTCCATGTACCAATTTATACGACGTACACAAATAATCCCCATTGCAACGCACTCTACAATATAATACTCTTATCTCAATTACATAATTGTTTAGCAACAAATCGTACATACAAGCATATGATGTAAATTCCTCCTTTGATTCCTTAAGATATCCATACATGGAGCAAGGACGCAAACATTCATAGCGTAAACCCCCATATTTCTGCAATTAGGCGAACATTGACGTATCGACTGATTTCGAATTTAACATTACCTACATGGTTTCATGATGTGTTCAACCGCCAACAACAAAGCGAGCCCCCTCCACCTCGCACGCTCGGATCGTATAAATGTAATTCAATTTGAAGGGTCGTGCACAATGCACAATGTATGTCACTGACAGAAACCGGCCACTTCAAAGAAAGGTTGGGAATCCAACCTCATTGTGTTGGTCGGCGGGGCATTAAGATCGTCGAAAATGTGCGTAAAAACTGAACGAAACAAATCGTTCAAATTTTGGGAAAAGACCGCGCGAAAAGCTTTAATTAAAATGTTAGAAAAGAAAATTTACTCTGTACGCACATTTTTAATGTTGGTATTTATAACTGTTGATTTATAATTAACGTTATTAAAGTTGAATGGAAAGTCGAAATCAAATTCAAAGTTTAATCCGAATGTAAAATATTTCCAAATAAAATTTTTTTGTTTGTACGAAGAATTTTGAATTTCACTTACAAAGAAATAGTGTGGATCAATGTACAATAGGTATTTTGATTTCCTTGCTAGTAGGTTTCCTTGTAAATCTTCTTATACTTCATGTTAACGAAAGTTCACTTCCAGTAAATAAAGCAGATTTTTTTCTGGATTTTATCATCAAGTTTTTTCCGAATTTACGTTTATATTTTATCTCAGTCTTTCTTATCTATCATACGCTTTCTTTGCATTGATTTTGTATATCTTATTTGTGATCGAATCTAGTAATTCGTTATACCCAAATACTTATCCCTAATCGAATTATTATTTATTTTCTTAATTCCGCGTTTACAATTTTTTTCTTTATTTGGTGACTTTTTTCTTTCATGTATTCTTATGTTTTCTTTTATATACATTTCAATGTATTATCAAGTTGCTTTCGCAATTGTCCTTTCTTTATATGGCAGCCCTTCCATTTCCTTGCCTTTCCTTTTCCTTGTCTGTTTTTGGCCATCACTAATATATGTATTATTTTTACCCATTTCGACAATATTCGCCTTTGTCTTTTCCCTTTTCGTCATTTTTCTTGCTTTCGAAGCTCAAATTTTTCTTAGGTTGGATAATACAATATAAGATATACAGGATCATTTTGAAATACTCCTGATATTTTAACAGGTGACAGCTAACCTTAACCGAAACCTAAATCCGCAAAAACGGCGGTGCTATCTTCATTTTAAATTTTGGGAAAATGTCATTTTTTTGTATGGGCATTCGGTTCTGTGTCCATTTCAATATGCATCGCGTTGAAAATCAACTTCCTTCCGCGGGAATAACATTAAATGGTGCAAAACACATTTTATTGTCGATAATTCGGCGTCATTTTCATATTTTACTCAAAACTAAAATATTTTTTTTTCCGGCCAACCCTTCAACATAGGATCGTCATTTTTGCATATTTGGGGTTGGGTTATGGTCAGCTATCACCTGTTAAAATATCAGGTCATATTTCAGAATATAGTATAAGATTTTCTCACTTTATACACTCATATACAAATATTTGCGTTTTGTCCCCAAATTACAGAATTCATCCCCAACCCACCAATTTCTCTAATGGACTTCCCCAAATCATTTTTATTTATTCTCCAATATTATATGAATTTTTCTATAAAATTTTCTTACTTCAGTGATCTTTCATGTCTTCCAGCTCTTATACGTACATATTTTGATGTTTCTTAATCTGGCTTTTCTCTAACTTTGCGAAAACTACATCAATAATCTGTTTATGTCTGCTTTCGAAAGTCTCTGTCTTTCATATATTTTGTTCTATTTTTATTTTGACATTTTTAATTTTTTTTTCTCTTTTGAAAATTTTCCTCCCAGGTTCATCCTCCATCAGTTTATACTCACGAATTTAACCTTACAATCTCAATGTTCTTTTCAGATGTTTGTTTTTTTTTGCAATCTCTAACGTTCTTTTACTGCGTATTTATTCCACTAGATTCTATATTACAAAATATATTTGTTAAAAAATGGACATCCACGTATTTGGATTAGGGAAGAAAATTCCTTTTCTGTTCTCTTCGATAGAGAGAATAAATCATTGCACGGTGCCAATCTGTTAGTCATAGAATAAAAGCATAAGACAGCAGGTATGAAAAATACGAAGGGAATGATTATATTGAAGAATGCGAAAGGAAAATAACAATGAGGGAAAAGAAAAATATGTTTAAATAAAACTGTTGGAAGGATTGAAGTCAAAAAGAAAATGAAAATATCGAAAAACCGAAGATATTTTTTTTTACCTTTCTAAGTTTTACAAATTATATTTTAACCTTTTATCTTGCATTTTCTCCAATTTGTTTAAAACATTTTTCACAATCCAATATTTATCAATTTGTTTTCTATTCGTTCGTAGATCTAAACACATTTTTCTCCGGTTTATCTTCCTTTTCTTCGAATCTCCTCTTGTCTTCCTCTACCTACCATTCGTTATTTCAATTTGTATTTTACAGTGTTTTGGTTTCATTAATCTTGTCGCAAATAAAATGTTCAAATTCAATTCAAATTTATTCCTGTCCACAAAGTTCATATTAGATCGTATCGTACAGTTCACCTTTTAACTTCCCATCCAAGCCTGATTTGTGTGGTCTCTCACCTCCTTAGTCTTATCTTACACCAAGTTTTCCTATTAATACATCTGAGAAGTAAATAATTTTAACATAAAAGCTCAAGAATACAAAGACATGTCTTCAATTCAATTTTTTTTATCAAATTAAAAGTACGATTTCTTGTTCCTGTCTTATCTGAAAGCCATAGCCATAGAAGGTCATTAAAAAAGCAATGCTACTACAAGTGGTTGGCAAAATACACACCAGGTAAACTAAAGTACTTAGGTTTTGTTCGTATATTTCATAGAAAATGAAATTAATGGAAACATTTTTGAAATGCTTCAAAAATTCTAAAAGATTATGTAAACTTTTACAAAAAAAAAAAAATGCTTGTAGTCTACTCATAAATATTAACCTATTATATTTTTTATGATCTGTATAGACAATTTTTTTGGTTAGTCTCCTATCTCATCTTTTGCTTTTGCAAGTATGAATTTATTTATAGTTCAGTCATTCATCATTAGTCATCAGTTAACGAACATCCTTGTCACATTTAAATTTTTTTGTTACAAGTCCTGGTTATTCTAATTTGTATACAAATCGGTTGTTTTTTTGTCTTTTTTGTTTTTTTTTTTCAACACTATTTATTTTTACCATTACTTACAAATAGATTTTTTTTCAATACTATTTATGTAAGTTATTGTTACCATTATTTACTGATGGATACTTTTTAATATGATGGTTACAGGGTTGGAAAAGAAACAACAACATTTACAATATGTTTTATTCTATCTGACATCGTAAACACAGTGCCAATACGTACATACATATCTATGTATATTTATATATCTAAATTATCTACGCAATCTACATTTTATTTATTAGTATACACATCTACATTTCAAATACATAACTTAATCGTAATATAATTAAGTACAGTTATACACAGTATGTACACGGGTCGCTAAGTAAAAGCACACCATTCGCACATGAATGAGTGCGTGTCGCGATTAATCTTTAAAAAAATCGCATCGCGAGGGCGAACGGGCAACTAACGCCCGTCCGCCACACGCGCCACTGTTTACAATATAATTTATTCGATCTGGTCGCTACAGGAATACAATGGAGCCCTAATAACTGGCTTCATATGTATTCAGTGCGCGCGCCCTCGCCCCGCTGAAATCGAATACCTTGCCGACTTGATTCACATGTATTCCATAATTAAATTTTGATGCGACTATTCGTCCGGAAACGCGAATTCGCTTCGCCGTTATTAATTTTATGATTTTGTAATTTTATGTCGCCCGACGTACAATGGCGTAAATATTAATCAAATGACAATTTTATCACTAAATGAATTGTTTGGAACATTTTTTTTATGGAAGAAAAAAGCACGAATCATAGATTTTTGGTTTAATTTTGAGCCATCAACCTTTCATAGTAATCCCATTTATGTTTCTGCGGAAAAGGAACTCATCCCAATCTGGGTCCCTTTTCCGTGAATTCAAGTTATCTTATTCGACGTTCGACGATCCAACTCTTACCAAAGAGTGCGTTCCGCAAATTGGTGCGCAACAGGAATGTATCACAGATCTTTAAAAATAAATAATTTTTTGACGACCGAGACGCACCTTTCGCGATTCTACCACCAGCTTTTTGACATCGGCGTGCATTATTTACAATTTATAATAAAACGCAGAGGCTTGCTATTCCGAATAGGACGTTTTATCCGAGCCGGTGTTCGATCCAGGCGAAGACGCCGTCGTTTTTTCAGACGGATACAAATCGTGATGAGCGGACATCAAAGGGATGTGAAAATCGGACGGCGGTCTTATCACCGTCGAAAGAAAACCTGTTCCGGCGTAAGGAGCGGATAAGAAACGTCGCGATGGACTGTAACGGTGATAAGTAGGTGGTGGACCCAAAGGAGAAAATGCCGATGGAGTCGCGACATCGTCCGGCGAACTGCTTACCATCATCTCCATCGCTTGAAGTACGTCACCTTTACATCTATAAAATAATTATTAAAAACAAATAATTAAAATTTTCTATTGAAAAAAATCATCTATGCCCGTATTCACCAACGTCATTTAACTATTATAATCTGTAGATTTTATTAAACTCGTTACTAAATCGACAGTTAAACTCAGAATGCAATTCACCGAACAAAGTTAAGGTTAATCTCCAGTTAAATCATGAGAATAAAATAATCCCTAGATTTTTGGCGAGTTAAATATTAAATCTACAGATTAACCTACAAACTTTTGTGACATTTCAATAAAACGAATTGAAATAAAACATATTTTTAACATTCAAGTGTTAATTGAATTATTAATTTGTTTTATTAATAAATAAACACCAAATTAAGTAGAAATGGAATTAAACCCTGAAAATAAAACATATCATTCGAACTTGTTATTTCTGCAGGTAAGGTTTCTCTTTACAACGTGTTACTAGGCGATATTTAAATAATACTTTTCAGTTTGCTTCTCTGTTCAGGTAATTTACCTATAAAATCTTTATCCGAGGTAATAATTTCGTGTAAAAGAGATGTTGAAGTGTGTGCAGATTACCTTGTCAGGGATTAATTGAACCCTTATGAAGGTATAAAAATGGGTGCATTCCTATTTTTACAATAGTTGAAAGTATTGTATGTGCGAGGTATTTACTTTATTATATTTATATAAACACAATATTTATAATGTAGGGTACGTTTTATTTTAAATAGTGAACAGTTTTTGCATTTTAGCTATTATTCTGTAAAATGTCTTCTTCAAGTGATTCGGCTTTAACTGTTTCTTCAGTAACATCTTTCACATCATCATCAACAGAGTCAAGTTCAGATGAAGAGCTTTTAATAAGACGTCCCCGAGTTTTACGTGAAAGAAATAATCTGTTTGAAGAATTTAACGATGTCGATTTTAAGAATCGTTTTCGGTTATCAAAATTATCAGTGAGTCATAGGTAATAATACAGAACCTGCTAATAGAAAAAATAATCCAATTTCTGCCATTAATCAAGTTTAGGTAGCATTACACTTTTATGCAACAGGATATTTTCAGATAAATATTGGTGATACTTTTAATATTTCACAGTGTTCATCGTATAGTTCACAAATTAAACAATGAACTAACTTCCAACTGTACTGGCCATCTTCAGTTTCATGAGATACATTTGGATCATTATTTTCTATATACAAGTTGGAGTAATCGTTGGAAGTAGAAGGGCCCATTTCATTTTGTCCAACTGAGCAGCTCATTTATTGGATACAAGAAGAATAATGCTTCAAGAGAACAATTTTTTTGAAATAGTGTTTTAAGAAATCTGTGGCAAACATAATATATTTCTAATGTGACTGCAATACTTACAATATTATCGACATCACTGTCATATATATTGGGCACTTATTTGCCCAACATATTTAACAACTGTTCTCCGATGGTATCTAATTTTATTTTGTTCCACCACCAGTTTTGTATAAATTGACCTGAAATAAATATATGTACGGATGCAACAATGTTACAAATATACCTTATCATGATCCTTTTTAGCTTTGTTTTTTAAATTTTCATATAGTACCTTTCGCCTGTCTGGACCATATCGATTTTTTTATTTTCGACTACATGTAAATATTTTTCAACTATTCTAATTAATTATAATTTCTCCTGTTCTAAATAATTTATATGTCTTTCGTTTTTCCCTCATTTTTATGTTTTTTTACCCGTTATACTAATGTAATGAATGTAGTCATGAATACCAAAATGAACTAGTTTATAGCATTCAGCGCACCCTATGAATGGACAGTGTATACATATTTACTTAACCGAAGATTTACTAACTGAAACGAAATAAAATCGAGTATGCGATGGTGAAACGCCAGTTTATTTTAATCTATAGATTTTATTTAATCGGTAGTTAGTAAACTAGGGATTTAACTGACGTTGGTGAATACGGGCCTCAGTGAATTTCTTTAATCTGTTATCTAGTATAATAATACCGTATAATTGAAAGAACTATATTTTGAGTAATAAAAACTGATAATAACGAAAAAAGAAAAAATAAGACGATAAAGCAAAAGTTGTTCTCAATTCTTTACTCTTTTACTATCCTGTTATGATTACAAAGTAAAGCTATGTTAAACGTGAAAAAAGTTTATTACGAAAAATATACAAAGGAAAACGAATTCGCTGTATAAAATAAAATTTGCGCACTATGATTTTTCAAGAAATTTCTCAGAAAGTTTTGTTATCTCAGTTCTGAGTTAAATAAATATTTTTTTCTAAAACTCCAAGTTTGTAAGTACTTCACTAGTACTCACTGTGATAATAAAATTATGAATTTGGTGCACTGTCTTAATAATAATAAAAGAATTAAACTTAAGAAAAACTTTCTTCCTTTTATTGTTATTCATGTTTTAATTACATTTTGTAAATATCGAAATTTTTAATGAATAAAAAGTAGTAAAGAGAGAAAAATTTCAGATGTCTCTAATTTTATACATTTTTTGATGAAAAACTTAACATAATAATATATAATAGTATAATTTGTTATGTAGGTTCTTCGAGTAAGGTGGCTCAGGGATGGAGAACGTTTACACAGCAATACAACAAACGGCATCATTGTCAGCAATCAAACTCTCGTGTTACAGGTGAGCATGGATTTTGTATTTTTTTCGTTATTTTTACATATTTACAACCAGAAAAAAATACTTGTATTTAATCCATTTTTTGCAAATCAAGTGCATTAAATATTCAATATGTATTTATTTATATGTACTGTTAAAAAATATAAAATATTTGTTCGTTAAAAATTTATAATGCGAAAATTCACAAAATTTATCATAAACAATATGAATTTTTATAAAACAGCATTACATCAACATTACTTACAATTGTGCTTTTTGCAACGCCACTCCGTCCCCTCATTAATATACTTATCCCTACAAATTGAGCCCATTCCTATGGCGTAATTCGGGTAGTTTCTCGATTCCTTTCGCGTGTCTTCTAGTAGTATCCCTTATTTTCGTAACCATGCGATTCTTTTTGTTATTGATGGCTACGAGACAACACCAATAAGAACAAGACAACAAGAAAAAATGATTATGTTTCCAGCCACTAAAATTTTTAAAAAAATCGAATTTTAGAAAATTTTGTAATTTTTTCTATGTATACGTGACAATACATTGAAAGCAAATGTACGAAAAATTTGTTAAAATGAAAAAAGAGTATAAAAATAGAAAATAGAAAAGAAAATTATCTGGATAATTATTCCGTTCGATAGGGGAGACAGAAATGAAAAGTGACATAAAATTAGACTTTAAGAAATACGTCCAAATTTGTAAATTTACCATGAATCTTATTATTATAATATAACAATGGCTAACCAATATAAAAACAATCAAAATAAAGTAAGTAATTGTAAATTACACTTAATTGTTCAATGTCAGACTTTTTATTCATTAAATGGCGATTTTTATTAATGTGTGTAATTTCCAGAAAAATTCTTATTATTTTCAACTTCCAAAATTCTTATTTCTTGAAAATTAATGTTATGTTCTGTTTTTATTACATGATCAGCCAAAGAACAAGTTTCATGTTTATTTTTAGAATCACTTTTATGTGAACGCGAAATTTGTCCAATATAAGAAAGGTTTAAACAAGGAATTTTATATACTACGTTGGATTGTAATTTATCTATAGTATCTTTAATTTTAATAAAAAGTTAATTGTATTAGGATTTCGATTTTCTGTCTTCACACCACAATTCTTAAAAACTTTGTGTAATTTAGAATTCAAATTTACAATATATGGAAGTGATACATAGTGATCATTTAAAGGTATTGTTAAATTATTATTTTGATCATATATTTATAGTATTGTGTTAAATAAAAGTCAATTAATAAAATGTAAAGGATAAGAATTATTCATGAGAATCAACCTAAGTTTAACTAAATCCTTTTCTTTAATATTAGATGTGAAAGCCTTTCAATTCAGTTACGAATGCCCAAAATGATTAGAACAGGGTGTGTGGGGAATTTTGTTTTGACGCTGTAACATGAAAACAAATAAATATCGGATAACAACATTTAAATTTTTTTAAACTATTTTTACGTGCAGAATACACTCCTTGAGTTTGGTGCGATCCTCCTGATTATTTATCGAAATGCCATTATAATAGCGATGGAATCCATTTACATATACATTGCGAGAAATCCATAAATCAAAATCAATACAGACGTAAAACGTCAAAAATTTAAAGATATACGAGATCAAAATGCACTCTTAGAAATAAATGTGAAAAATGTATAAATAATGTGAAGGTATCCTCATCTAAGAATGCGACAGTGAATTTCCATCAGTAACAGAATTTGATAAAACGCTGTTGCCAAAAGTGCACATTTCTTTCTCAGCGATAAGTAATCATTCACCACAGGTTTCAAGGCGACCTACTTGACATTGCTGCTAAAATCAGTTTTATATTCGGTCCATCGACGCTGCAAATATGAAATGATGAAAGATCACACATTGCAATATTTAAAGATGAGGAATCGTTTGTTGATGAACGAGACAAAGAAACGAGATAAAAACGCATATATTTCTTCCCGTATAATCAAATAAATGTGTAAGTAATAATCCCCCGAGGAATAGCCTTCCATACCATATTAATTCGTTCCCAGGATGCATCTTAAATAATATTATCATTTGTGTAAAAAAATTAATATTTTCACGATATATTTTTAATAAAACTAAGCTATTTTTAGAGTTTGAAAATGGCGTTTTAAGTATATTTGATTGATTTTAAATAACATGTATAATTCTATCTAAGAAAAAAATTCAATTTTCAAACTCTAAAAATAGTTTTAGTAGGCCCTTCTAAATTAATGGGTACCTATATAATATAGGGCATTAAAGAGACAATCAAAATGTATGCAAAAATATACTAAAAATATAATAGTGCTATTAAAAAAAAATAAAATAAAAATCAGACATAGCGGTAGCCTAGCACAGTGAATAAGTGAAAATAATTTAGTATGAGTATAATGATATAAAGGTTAAAAAACATTTGTTTATAAATGTTTTCAAATTACTAGAGAACGTATTACGAGTTACAATGGTTCAATAAAAAATTAGTGTAAATGAATGTTGAAAGAACAATAAGGAAAATGAGCAAAATTGAAGATGGATAATTGTAGAGATAATGGAGCTAATGTAATAAATATAAAGTACTTGTATATTGTAATAATTAAGGTCCGAACATTAGGCACTAAAAAGTGTTTAGAATAGGCACCTAAAATATGTCTGATAAACAAGCTTTATAGGTAAAAAAAAAAATAATAATAAATAAGCGCTTTCAAAATGAATTTTAATATAAATAAATTCATTCAAAAAATTACAAAAAGAGAAAACAAATATTAACTATAACTAATATTAGCGAAAATTGTATGGCCAATGCAGATTTTGTGGAGAAGCAAGAGACGAATGGATGCACTGGTGGACGGGATGCGAGCAAGTAAACCAAGAAGAAGAAAAGGAGACGGGAAGGAGGTGGTGGAGGATCATGAATGAGTCGGGAGAAGGATTGGAAAGATTGGAGAAATGGAAAGAGAAGATGGAGAGGGCAGGAAGTACGCAATGAAAGTAATAATTGATATCTAATAGGTTGATGCCAAATAAAGGTTTTTTTTTTATTAGCGAAAATATTGCTCGAAATGTTCTGTGGTAAAATTATATCTTTTTTCTGTGAGTATATTTTTGTACAAAGAAAACGACCTCTCCACATCGCAAGAAGTTACTAACTTGTACTTTGACTACTCCAGTTTCACATCTTCAGGGTTTCCAACAGTTTCTCCATCAAATATTCTTATTAATTTTCGCAATAAAAATATAACCTAGATTTTTTTGTTGAGAATATTCTATTTTTCCAAAAGCTGCTTTCCCTGCTGTACTATGCAAGCACTGTTTCTTATATACAGGGATAACGTAAAGGTTGGAACATATTCAATAAAATCTTCATTGGGCAAGTAAGACTGGTCGATTTTCTTTTTCAATTGTCTATTTTTTTGTATACGCATATTCTGTATTTCGTCATCTATGACGTCATCGCTTGTTTTTTTAAATTGCAACACCCTCTTTTGATAGTACCATTTGTAAGAGTACATTTTTCTCCGTATATACGCCAATTTTTATGGTATGTTACATAAGAATATTTTCGAGATATTTATTTTTAATATTTAATAACCCATTTTTGCATTATTTTCGTTCCGACACTGCTCGTAGCTCCTTTTTTTTTCATAAGTACCTATTATGCTTAGCAACGTTAGGGAACAAAACAAAACGTCACTGTCAAATATATGTCACTGTCAAATTTTTTCCCGAAAATTTATTTCATTAAATTGCAATGAATACCAAAGCCCTTTTTCTCGAAAATATTGTATTGCGCAATATTTGACAGTGACGTTTAGTTTTGTTCACTAAAGTCGCGTTGCTAAGCATAATAAGTACATATGCAAAAATAGGAGCTACGATCAGTGTCGCAACGAAAATAATGCAACAATGGGTTATTAAACATTAATAATAATAAATATCTCGAAAATATTCTTATGTAACATACCATAAAAAGTGGCGTATATACGCAGAAAAATGTACTCTTTCAAATGGTACTATTAAAAGAGGGTGTTGTAATTTATAAAAACAAGTGATGACGTCATAACTCGAACATAGATGACGCAATACAAAATATACGTATACAAAAAAATAGACAATTGAAAAAGAAAATCGACCTGTCCGAGTATTTATTTCTTACTTGCCCAATGAAGATTTTATCGAATATGTTCCAACCTTTACGTTATCCCTTATCAGTTACTGATATTGAAACAACTAGGGTTAAACTCGTTGTCTCCAGTTCTTTTATTCCCACAATAATTATTTTAAAATGTGTTTTATAGAGCAAATCAGTTTTTATCTCGTGCTTATTCAGATAATACTGTGATTGTTCAATGTTTAGTACAACATTAAGCTCAAAAGTCCAAACAACCTAAAAAAATCAATAAATTATTAATAATAATAATA
>JAFFZR010014792.1:0-32282 GCA_018397195.1 Lethrus apterus | reverse complement strand
TGCGTTTAGTTTTAGTTTCAATGTTGCATTGACATTTCTTCATTTTGTAACTTGTTTATTGGCGTTAAATTAACCGAAGTGTAGACGTTTTAAAAATATTTTGCCAGTAATGTCCGGTTACTTACTCAAGTATTAAGTATTAAATACTAACAACATAACAATTGAGTCCTCTAGTTTCAAAACCCCCTAAATCCATTTTTAATGTTATCTGAGTTTGATAGCATAACAGGATCCTTATGAAAATCGCTACTGATTTGTAAACTCTAATAATGTCAAACCCCACAAATTCCATTTAGAATTCACTGTTAAAATTTGCCTTACTTTCAAACACCACCAAATCTGTTGGAAATAATTTCCAAACGCCACTAAATCCACATCAGCCAATCAGAACGTGAATAAACAAAGCTACAACTCCAACTTTGGGTAATATAAATCCGGATCTATTAGTCTAATTTCATTTCGTTCCTGTTGTTTTTCAAATAATAAAAAGTTTTCTTTTGTTTTTTTTTTTTCATTGTTACGCTTTCCCTTTTTTCAAACCTACTTTGTTCGAAATCAAAACACACGCAATCCACAATATTGACTTACAAATTCCATTAAATTCGATAATTGGCACCAAACCCCACTAAACTTTTATTTTCAAAATTGTGACTTTCTTGTAAGTACATTGTTTGTCCGCTGTGTCATTTTAGGATCTAATACTGTATGGCAATTTGGGCGAAAAAAATCATTAACGTGTTACCGCTACAAGTTAGTTACACAGTTTTTCTTAATTTCTGAAAAAGTCACAAAAGTGGATTTACGGGGTTTTGAAACCAGATTTTAAATAAATATGAAGGCTTAAAAAATGTCCGGTTACTTAGCAAGAAAAACACAAAATATCTTCAATTTATAAGTAATTGGAAATACACATCTGAAACAGTTGGCATAATTTTAAAAATAAGTAAATTTAACTTCTTACGCGTCCGTTGGCTAACTTTTTATCGCGTCATTACGACTTTAGTTGCCGACGTTTCGTTCACTATTGCAAATGATATCTTCAGGGCGACACAATACCAATCTAAAAGTTGATAACGAATTGGACAAATATAGTTATCCGTGTGTTGCCCTGAAGATGTCACTTGCAATAGAGAACGAAACGTCGGCAACTAATGACGGAGTTCCAGCCCGGAAATTAAAACAACAAATACATTTGCCAACCCATCTCGCAGATTAGATAGACTAAAATAAATGTGAGTAAATTGACGAGAGTTTAGAGAAACACATTACAATAAATTCAATAATTTAACCTTTTGAGCTTTGAGCTTGGGCAAGCTTGGACTAATATTTCTGTGACAAAATGTAAGAAAGGCTGGAAAAACATAGAAAGGGTTTTCTTGGTACATAGCGCTGCTTAATTATTTTGTTATTATTAGATTTTTTATGTTGAGATATCTAAAATATCAAGTGTACAGGGTGGGCAAATTTCGATGCTTTCATAGGGAATTTCGATAACGATAAGATATACAGAAAAATTACCATCGTCGATCGCTTTTTTGGAGAAAAATTCAATGATGAAAACCAAAGTTGGCGATCGTCTTTTGTTTTCGAGTTATGCTCAAAAATTCGATTTTTTCAGTTTTCGTTTTATGGCCCTATCATGCTTATTTGGAAAAATTAAAGAAAATAATGGCCACGTTCTTCAGGCACTTTTTTGATAAGAATGCAGTGGCGGTGTTAGTTTTTTGAAAAAGTTCTCCAAATTCTAGTTGTAATATAAAGTTGTAATTTTTGATATGGAACTCATAGTTGGCTGCGGCTTAGCAAAAAAGAGAATGTTATTCCCTTTTCGACAATATATACAATTATAAATTTTCCTAAAGATTTTTCAAAAAATTTTCACGGTCAGTATCGCGTAGTAGGCGAATAAATTTTGATATATTACAATGTGTTATTCAGAGTAATAATAATTCCGAAGCTGCAAGTCAAACATTAACGCCAATGGATTTCTTTCTTTCGCAAAACAATAAAGACATTTTTCCCTTTCCTCCCTCTCACCACTTGTCCAAAGCTCGAAGAACTTATCTGGACTGAGAGGGAGGGGTTTGGTTACGGCCACGACCATCTAACAGATGTTAAAGCCTATTCTAGCATACGCTGCCAAGGATTAAGGAAACGTGGAAAACCTAATCAGAATAGTCGGTTGGAAGACCAAATCAAAGTCACAAACAAGCGTTGAAAATTTAAAACTGATGTAAGTTTACGATGTCCGCCACTAAATCTTGTACCCTGGACCTTGAGGTTACTAGACTACTCACTAAGCCACTATATACTAATAATAATATAAACGAACTAAGAGAAAATGTTATTAGTGTGTTAATTCTGTATCAACGTCAGTTCGGAGTGTTTCAAAGCGATGTCAATTGTGTGTTGCGAATGACGGACGTCAATTTGAATATTCAATATAAATCTGACCTTGAAAAGTATGAATTTTTGAAAAATCAGTATGAAAATTAAAAATTACTCCATACTCGTTACATATCGTTGAAAAGGGAAGAGAATTATCTTTTTATTTAAGCCAAAGCCAGTTATGAGTTCCATATAAAAAATTACAACTTTATCTCACTTTTGTCATTTTTCCAAATAAGCAAGATATAGCCATAAAACGAAAATCGGAAAAATCGAATTGTTGCGCATAACTCGAAAACAAAAGACAATAGCCAACTTTGATTTTCACCATTGATTTTTTTTCCCGAAAAAGCGATCGATTATGGTTATCGAAATTCCCTATGAAAACATTGAAATTTTGCCCACCCTGTGCAGATTCCTCCAGAATCAGAATATCTCTAGAAATTTATACAAAAAGGTAAGAATTTCACAGTCAACATTTATGATCCAAGAAATTCGTGAGGAATATTTCGAACACTGATTTAATTTTTTTTATTTAACTCTTAGTTTTTCATATGTGTTTCTTTTTTCATTCGTCATTTTGTTGTGAACCTATGTTTCTTTCTTTCTGAAACTCTAGAATCAGATGCAGAATGAGAGATTCCTTTCACACGAAGTATCATTCGATCTCCCATAGTATTTAATAGATATCTTCCATTCACATTATTATTAAAAGCCAAGTTTTTACTTTTATGATCTTACTTTATATTTTATGAAATATGCAATATCTATTAACAAATGTGAATTTTAATTAAAAGCTACAAACGCATATTAAACCTACCTTTCCACGTGCAAACAACGTTGTTTTACGTTAATCGTTAAAATGGTAAAAATAGGCTAGAATTAAATTATACAGGTTTTTTTATCTTTATTGTACCTTTAATTAAGAACTTTTATATTTGTTCATCCAAAGTCACTTTATTAATCCCAAATAAGAATAAATAACAAGCATTTTGTTGTTTTAAGCCGTACTTTTATGTAATTAATAACTCGTAGAATTAATTAATTAGAAGAATGATCAGCATCACTGCGTTTCACGGGTTATTTGTACAGGCAACAAAAAGTCATCTTTTATTAATTAATTTGCGTCAGCATGTGTACATTGAAGCGCAAAAATTTCAAAGAATTTGTAATTACGAATTAATTAAAAACTTATTTACAATATTATTTATTACCGAGCGTTCCTGATGATGATAACTGTCGAAACATTACGGAGGTTTATTTTTAAATTTTGCAAAATAATTGATTGTTTGATTAATTGAGTATTTTAAAATTTTAACAAGCACGTTTTCTGTGATGTTATTTAATGCAAAGTACGTATTCGTCTTTTGGAACTTTTATGAAATTTTACAATACGTATTGTATATTTTTCCCGTTTGACGTTTCTAATTTTTCTGTCTCGAGTGTACAACGCGCGTTATTAAAATCGATAATTAATGGATATTTGGTATTTCTTTCTATTCAAACAAACGTATTATAGTCAAGTGGGTTAAACGTAAACGTTTTTTGTATTCTGTAATTTGAAATTTCATATTTTGTGTTTAACGAGTAATTGTTGACCACTGTAATAATACCCATATAGTTTCAACTGTTTTAAAGATGTTCTCCAAATTTTACCTTCATACGAGTTACTATCTGACTTTCGAGGACTGTTTACAATTACCCTATCGAAAAATTATACTGTGCAAATATATGGGGTAAATGGAAACACCTTATTCGATGTCCAATTGATCTACTACTAAAGTTTGTTAGGGAATTGGAAATGCTGGTTTAGATCGGGAAGCTGTTCGGAGATTCCAGTTGAAACATGCAATGAGAACAACAATGCAAGTGAATTATATTTTTATGAAGCCTGACGATAAGTGCAATTTTTGTTTCTTACGTCATTGACTGCCCTTATAAAATCGTCTTGAGTGTATCTCTCTACAGTTTTTTTTTTTTTTTTACTTACATTTTGGGCATATTTTTTCTTTTATGGAAAGAAAAACATGATTTTTTTATTTACTCAAAAATAGCGTTTACATTTTCCCCACAAGTACATTTCATTGGGGTAATTCTAAACACTTGTTTGTACCGAATAAATTAGTAACCTTGAACTTAGGTCAAAGAAATAAAGTTTCTTTACATCACAAATTTATCATTATAAACAATAGACAGTTCGAAACTTATCGTTCAGTGCCTTTAATGTAAAATATGAAGTGATGTTACTGAAACGAATTACGAAGTTAAAAACAACACGCAAAACTTTTCGCAACATCACACGTCCAATCCGTTGAATTGGACCTAAATTGTGCGGTGCGTTACCGGCCGGGTTGTATCAAATGGCGTAAAGGTGCGGAACCATTCAATTTTAAAATTCTAATAATATTAAGCACTGTTCATAATTACGCCTAGTTTACAATTACCCCACTTGGCCCTACTATGTACGTAACAATTATATATCATCAAAAAAAAAAGAAAACTTGGCATTTTATCTCCATTATATTATGAGATTACAAAGAATTTCACAAGGAAATTTCATTAGTGATGACCTGATGACCCTATACTTTGAAGCATTTGAAAAAATTAGAAAAAAAATTAATCGATTAAGCGTGCGATTCTTAGAAAGCTCATAAAAAAAACGCACATCAATTATACGGCAATAAATTCTACGAACGCCACACATCTAAGTGAACGTTAAAACGATTGAAACATACTGTCGAGAAAGCTTTTGTAATTGCGATGCGCGCAAATTCGCCGATAACCAAATGACTGCGCGTTCCTTCGTACGAATCAACATCGGATGCATGCAGTCGCTCGTCGAATAATCGTTATCAGATAAATCCTGATATATTAATAATGTATGACCGTTTGTGTCGGGGCCTCCCTTCGCGAGGCGCGCTAGTAGGTACGCCGGTAATGACTCGTGTATTACACGCAGCGTTATGACGGTTATTATAAGACGTTACACGGCCTCAGACCCATAAATAAGAGGCAAAATGATAAGCGCGAGCATCAATCAGGGTACGGGCGGGACCCGGGTAATCGAGTACTCGATAATCACTGGAATTAGTGCGGACCTTCTCGGTGGTCCGGTCCGGACTACCGTAGTCCCACGCAGACCATCACACCCTGTCACAATCGCTCTATAATTATGTTATAAATTATGCCGATAATCGGCCGGCATCCCATGACCCGCGGCTGTTGGTTTCGTATAATGGATAGCTCTTGTGACTGTTAATTGAAATTGACGGTCGAACGCCATGTTTACTCGAAATTTTCTCGTCCACCATTCGTCGCGCCTCTAAGCCACATTTTGTTGCTGCGTTTGGAGTCGTTAACACTTTAATCTATTATTTTGTGTGCGCGTTCTCCGAGACAAATGGGAAACTTAACGTTACTTTATTTTCTTTTTCAAGACACCGAAAAGACAAATTTGAAAGATTTATTTAAATATGGAGTAACATACGAAAAATATATACAACAATACTTCACAGTTTTCAAATAAAACCGAGAAACAAATGGTTTTCAAAAATTCAAAAATGCGAAACCTATTCAGAAACCTTATAGGTATCCAGCGAAATTGATCCATAAGGACCTTAACATGGGAATGAGGTCTACGTAGAAGGCTAACGATGAAAAAAATTGAGTAATTTAATTAGTCACAACAATCTACTATGGGATTACTGGTCTTTAATGATTACTGGCTTTAACATATGTACGGTCGTGGCCGCAATCAAATTCCTCCCTCTCAGTCTAGTTAAGTTCTCCCAAGTGGTGAGAGGGAATCAAGGGAAAACATTAAAAAAAAATAAACAATTGTAGATATTGTGACGGTACTAATAACTTTCAAATCGTCATGATATAGTTAGACCACCACAATCTCAATCAATAAAACGCCGTAAACACACACAGCTAATGCTCACGATAAGACTAATTACGTAATAAACACGTTAGGATTATATTTCGCGTGTACAAACAATATAATAAATAACGCGCGGCCGACCGACCGACCGACGATTCGAAAGCGTGAGAATCGTTCGCCTCTCGACGTCGGCAAAAACCAGCGCCAGCTTATTAGAATTCCTTCGATGCAGCCGCAATTAATTGCGACGATAGCGACACCTTTTCCAATTTCCGACTTAACGTTATGACTTTTCGAGCGTGCGGCCGGTTTTTCACGTTTGTTCCTATACTTGAAAAACTCGCGCGCGTATTGTCGCGAATTTTTCGGAGCGTTCGTGTTATGCGTAATAAATTAAGTTTGATTTAAGGGAGACATTAAAACGAACGGTTCGGACGCACGGTACGCCCCGTAAAAGAGTATATACCTACGAAAAAATAACGACCATTGTATCGGCGATAAATTAATTTCCTTTAAATGTGGAAGACGTGTGGAATTTTCGTGCGCGATGATCTTTTTACAAACGAATTGGTTGCATATTTGATAATGTCGGAGAGCGGCAGTCAATTGTGATTTAAATAGGAAACATTTCAACATAATCCTCAAGTCTTTTTTCCAGAATTAATTATTAAATACATAATTCAGAAACAGTGAGATTGCCAGAACATAGAGAAAGGGTAAAAAGTGAAATACAAATAAAGAAAGATTTTAAACAAGAGATATGAGAAGAAAATAAATAATAAATAAATAAAAAAGTTATTTCATGTTTTAATTTTAATATTTCTAATATTTTTAGAGTTATTATCACAATTCTTTCATAGTCTATCGATTTTAATCTGTAATTTATTTCTAATATAATTAAAAAAAAAATGGTATCAGTAGAAGTTTGTTTTTTGAAAACATCATATCAGGTTTGCCTATTTTTACAGGAAAACTTGTATAACTTGTAAAATTTAAAATTTTGTATTTCAACTTTTTGTTTTGTAACGTAGTCTCTAGCTTAAATAGGTTTTTTTTTTAAATCAAATATAAATACCTACTAAAAATCAATATAAAAGAAAAAAATTATTTATTTTATTCAAATAAGAATAACATTAAAATATAATGCGATTTTTGTTCTTGCATGTTTTTCGATAATTCATTTATATCTGGTTGGGTTTCTCAAAAGGTTTTGCAAATTTTTGTCGGTCAACCTCGTTCTGTATTTTGATTTTATGAAATTCATTCTTGAAAAAGTTTGTTCGCATAAATAAGTGCTGGAAAAAATGCAAATCATTGATTTTGCAAAATTTCTTAAATTAGTAAATTTCTGGTAGACATGAAAAAAAAAGGAAATTAAATTATTTTCATCAAAATTATTTTTATATACATTGTTTGATTGTAAGTCAATGAACTCTAGTTTTAGATTGTCTGCAGGTGCTTTTAAAATATCAAATTTAATAGGATTTTCAAATATTAATATATCAATTTCTTTTGCATAAAAATTTTGAAATCGATAGCGAAAATTTTCGTCGAATAATTTTAGTGAATCAATATAAATATTATTTAAAGGACACTGTTTGTCATTAGATGTTAAAAACGATTGCAAAATAGGAAAATGGCAATAATTATTTTTTTCAAGTTGAGAAATAAACAATTTTATTTTAAACTGAAAACTTTTAATTTCTGTAAATAACTCATTGATTAACTTTCCTTTGCCTTGAAGTGTTATATTTAATTTATTAAGGTAAGTTGTAATGTCAACAAGAAAAGCTAACTCGCTTATCCATTTAAAATTCGATAATTCTGGTATATTGTTTCCTTTTTCTGTCAAAAACATTTCAATCTCGTCTCTTAACTCGAAAAATCTTCTTAAAACTTTCCCACGACTAAGCCATCTTACTTCAGAAAAGTACATAATATCTTCATATTCTGCATCTATTTTGTTTATAAATTCCCGAAATGTTCATACCGTTCTTGCGAATAGTTGACGGATGTTAACCTTTATTCCACCTCGCTAACGCTTAAATCTGTATAAATACAGTGTATGTTTAGTTGTGCATAAGCAGAGCAAATTGTTAGAAAATTATGATGCTTGGTGGGCCGCAAAAATACTTGTAACGGGCCGCATGCGGCCCGCGCGTTCCTGACCCCTGCTATTTACTATAAGCTAAGCAATAAAAAACGGCAGTATTTTTCAGGCCCAGCATATTTTCAAAGGCAAATGAGATAATTACGTACGTATAAAACGGATAGTTACATAAGTAAAAAAAAAGGTGAAAAGAATTGACATTAAAGAAATTATGCGTTGTGTACTTGCGCTCGTAAAAGTGTCGTGTAACTCTTGCTCGGATAGTGGTCTAACTGGAAATAAACTAAATTTATACGAAAATAAAACGATCTGGATGCGCTCCGGACAGGTTTTATCGAGCAGGAGAAAACAAACAGACATTTGCATCGCATTAGCGGTGCATATTTTTAAATTTTATCAATTACGTACGATCGACTCGGTCGACAATTCCGCTGATTTCGCGACGGTGCCGATCAAGTGGGAGTTTATAAAAATTCGAC
Source organism: Lethrus apterus (assembly GCA_018397195.1). Classification (NCBI taxonomy): domain Eukaryota; kingdom Metazoa; phylum Arthropoda; class Insecta; order Coleoptera; family Geotrupidae; genus Lethrus; species Lethrus apterus. The sequence continues at coordinate 23,422 of JAFFZR010014792.1, read as the reverse complement.
GCGCGAAAAAAGAAGAACGCCCAAGGGGAAAATGGGCACGATAAACCCCCGCGGATAACTTGTTGCATATGAAACATGGTAAATCACATGGTTTCTTGTTTGTACGTACTGATTATAAGATTATAGATGTATAATATTTATCACCAACTCTCGCGAACAGTAAATAACGTTTTATTTAACATAACATTTACATTATAATAACACTTGTTTCGTATCATTTTTTGAAAGCACCGTGCACACGATCATAATTCAAGTTCATAACTTTAATTAATTTTATCTCGCCATCTGGTTCAAAGTGCACAAATAGTTATTTCATAGACGAAAAGAAAACGACCATATATGTAATTCGTTTAGTAACTCACTATTATTATTATTATTACCTTATATACTTAATTTATTAACATTTTTATAAACCCCGTATTTAAATTCGTCAACTTCTAGTTTAATACTTGTTCCGCTGCTATGACAATTTATTTTGTTTTTTTTTATGTTTAATTCCATAATTATTTTGCTTTTACAGCATACTTCCAGGTTTCCCTGTAAATCTTTTTCTATAAGTCTGATCCATATCATCCGGATAATTCTGTTCTAACGTTTTCTTTTACTTCACTGTCGTAGACGTATGTGTCTTCGATTCGAATTCATTTTGATTATTTATTTCTGGTCCTTAGTGTATTCATCGTCTTATTATAGAGCGCTTTACCGATTTCGAATTCTTCCTTGTACGTTTTTTTTTTTTTAAATCTGTAACATTTTCGTTTACTCCGCGCTAGAATGTGTATTTTTCTTTCTTCCGTTTTTATTGTTTTATTTTAAATGCATTTTTAATCAAATTATTTCCTGTGTTTTCAAAATTATCTTTGATGCGATCGAAAATGGTGGTAATTCATCGTTCAGTAGCAAAAATATTTATGTATGTTCTCAAATTATGAAATGCGAGAACTTTCCATCGCAATACATGATTTTTAGCGCGCGATCCGACAACATTAAATTTCTCGATTAATCGCGCAAATAATGTCGGGTCGGTGGCGCATTAATGCCGCATCATCGCACGCAAATCTCTCCTCATCATTCAATTAAATGAAGTAGAGAAATGCGGCCAATTAAACGTTCTTGTATTAAACACCGTTCTAATAATCGACGATCGACTTAATTATTCATTGGTGCACGTCGAGTTGAATACTGATACAATAGAATGATAAAGATGAAAAGACAATTGGTTAATGCAAGATGATATTTCATTAAATAAATTATTGTTCAAGGCATTTTTTCTTTTATTATTGGTAATTGGTAGGAATTTGTATGTTAAAGATCGAAACGAATGTCTCATTGGAAATTGGGACCCTAATTGATTGGCCTTTGTGGTAGTAAAACAAACAGTGCGGGCGTCCTTCTGCCCTCAGGCAGGTGGTTCTTTAGGGATGACCAATTATCCGACTGCCCGTCGTGCAGACTCCAGCACGGCGTGGAATGCGCGGCCACCGCTAACGTTAACCCATGTTATGCGCTGGCAGTGATTTCATCCGTTCGAGTGATTTAACACCGCAGGAAATGCGTTCGGATTTATACAAGTAAGAGAACTACAAAAAAATGTTCTTATAAATCATGGACGCTTTGATTTATAAACATAAACGGTATAAATTACACGATTTTTATCTTATAAAAAGTTTCGTTTCGTAAAGATATATTCGACAAGCTATTTGAGATAAAACTGTCTCTGTGCTTACTTTTTTAATATTGGACACTACATACTAAGACCATCGTTAAAGTTTCCACAGAAGAAGAAATTTTGTTATCATTATTATATTCCTTTTAAATTCCATAGATGTCTAAGATATTTACCCGTAATTAATATGTAAGTTTTGTCAAGATTTGAAAACAATGTAAAGATAGCGATATATACAGCGCGTTGCTCATTGTGTATTCAATTCTCGATCAATTTAATTATTATTCAATCCACCACATAAAAATCAAACACAATTAAGAAGACTTCCATTACATTTATCACACACAACGAACGATTTAAAAGCACTTAAGGTACGTCCGTCGTTTTTTCTTCGTCCGTTCACTTACACACATTTCGTAATAATAATGCATTAATCATCGCCGGGCTTTATTGAAATCCGTCGTGGCCATTGCATATTCATCAGCACAACAATAAATCATCGGACTAGGCGGGACTCACCGACAACCTTATGTAAACACCGGAGAAGTTATTGCTTTCTATCGTTAATAAGATACCTTTACGCTTATAAAAACGTAAATTATTTGTACTCCTATATGGTTTTATAGTGTTATTAGTTGTGATTAACTGCGGTTTTTATTCGACCGCGTATTTTCTAGTCTTTACCAATCTGTCCGTCGATAATTTAATGGTAACTTTATGATACTTATGCTCGAGATAAAAAACAACCGACATAAAATCTACTTTTAAGGTACTTTTTTCTTACAAACTTTTTTGTACAACGTAGATTTGAATTTGTAAAAGTTTTTGTGTTGGTACATTTGTTATAAAAAAGCAACTTACTTTCATCTATTGATTTATTGAATAACGATAGCCACTAACTAAATTACTAAATTCGGGATAGTTCTAGATCTATAATACTTGATCATACTCCATGAAATCAATTCCCACAGACATATTTAATTTCAATATTCTACAACATCCTCGAAACAATAATATTTACTTACCTCGGTGTCGATTTTCTTAAATTCATCGTCGTCCTCGTCCACTTCAAAATAAAGTTCAGATGAAGTAATGGAAACCATCCCAGGCGCAACGATACCGGGAGCAACAAGTTTAGCCCTAGTACTGATATTTACAGGTCCTAAAGTAATAAAAAATTATTAATGAAAAAATCAAATAAGTCCAGCAATAACCAACCCGTGCTGTCATTGTCCAAATCACGATCGTCCATTAACAATTCATTATCATCCATGAGATCAGTAGATTGCATGTGTTGTTGACCTCTTGATGCAGCTAACTGCGCATGTATTTCTTCTCTTGCCTGTTAGATTTTTTTAAAAATTTTATTATTGTGGATAGAATGTAATTCATTTTAAATTTGTTTTGATGTTAAGTCGTAGTGAAAAAGATAATACTAGTGCAAAAATATGAGGAATAAAATCCAATTCTGTATACGTACCTGCAAAATTGCATCCTCCGGTCCTCCATGTTCAAGGGCCGCCTTTAAAGTTGCTTCGGGATGACTGGATCCTAAAGGATTGTGGACAAAACGTTTTCGTCTACGCGCATCATCTTCCCACGCGTCGAGTTTCCAAAATTCATTCAATCTGGAAAAACCAACTTTGCAAAACTTCCAGACGGTCGGAAATGAAAACGTTACCTCGCCCCCTGCGGATCCATATAACCCCAAGCTCCGTGTTTATTCGACATAATGTTTCTGACTTTCTCCAATAATCGACTGGCTATGACGTTGTCGCGTCTTCTCGCGGCCGTTATTAGATGATCGCACATTCGTTCCTCTTCTTTTCTGTCCATCAATGTTTGAGCACACTGCGATTCAAAATCCGCATGTTTCAACACGTCATCGGCTCTCATTCTGTTCAATATGAATTCGGCTTCGTTGGCAACTCTTACAATGTGATCTTTCATCGCATGCGACAACAGGCGTCCTTCGTTTATGAGCTCGATAAAGGCCAGACCTGCGTGTTTTTGCAACGAGTTTTGCCACTCTTGCGAGCACAACAACATCACCAACTCAACGACGGAATTGCTATTTTTGAAAGTGGTCAAACCTTTACCTTCCATTAGCAGTTCCTGCCCATGCGAGCCGACCAGAGTCTTCGACAAAAAGGGCGCGAAATCGATCATTATTTCCCTCAACAAAGGACAAACCGAACCCAAAGCCATTTCCAATTTTTGCGTCAGCGAAGCTTCCCTCGACGGTGTAGGTATGGAGATGTGATCCACCAGACTATTAACGGGCAAATCATCTGGTCTTATTTGTGCAGGTGTATGTATCATGCTATCGGGAACTCGCACGACCGAAATTTCTGAATGTTGCTTTTCACCCCTTTCTTGGATGTTGCCTTCGACGTCCATCAAGCCTGAATGAGATCTGTTTTGTACGTTTCTTGTATCTTCTTTGATAGGGTTATCGCCGTCTTCATTTAAATTGATATCTGTCCAATTTTCATCGTTGCCGAGCATTTTATTATCTTCTATCATAATGTTGTTAGTTTCAATGTGATTTGTATCGCCGGAATTCACGGAATTTATTTCTTCGATTGAATCGATACTCTAAAAAATTCATGCATGAAAACAGCATTCCCATTGAAAACCTATTAGTAGATAATAGTGAAATTTATATGGCGATTCACACAATTCGTTGTTTACACGAATTTGAAGATTGTACACTGTTTTTTAAAAAAGTATTTGATCATTTGTGGGCAATTCGCCCCTAAATGACAATTGGCTTGAACTCTTAGGATCATTTAATAGGTCTGCAAGACGAATTTTGTGAATTACGCTACCCAATACCTCACACACCACCGATAGGTTTTACAAGTTGAATTAATTATTAAGTGCACTGGTGTGATCTCAAATGCAATTATATTCAGTGTGTACTATAGGTGAATACTTCCTATTTAATGTTAGTATTAATTTAATCTAGACAAGCAATATGCATACATGTTCATTACCTTTGTAATACGAGCACCGTCACGATTACGAGCATGCCTCATCCCATCCATAGAGTAACCTACAGAGTACCCATGTCCAATAGTAGGGCGCTGCCGAGCGCTCACCTGTTCAAAGGCGCGCCACAGCAAAAGCAAAGTTAGTTAAAATAAACGAGCATTCTCAGTGAAAGGAGCCGGGAGAAAAGGGAAGACTTTTCAAAGCATGCATCGTTAATTTTGTTAGTAAATTATTTGTATTTCTTGCACCAGAAAGAAATTTGAACGATATCGAAACATGTAACAATAAAATAGTGTGGTTTTCTTTAAATATGACGTTAATCTTTAATTTAACAAATTTTGCTTCGATAATTATTGTTTCAACTAGCTAGCAATGAATATCCAAACAATCAAAAAACTTCCATAACTATATCAATGAATCCCTACACAAATTCGGTGCAATAAAGTTTAGCATTCTTGTACATATTTACAATTGTATTACGAGCGTGAGCATTCAGCGTACCTTTATGGAGGGTGGACCAGAATTTAAGTCTTGATCCTGTACTGAATTACTATCGTCCATCACGTAAGCAGTTATAACTTCGTAGTCGGCGGCGTCTTCATGCGTCGTCTGACTGTGAATAGCTCTTGAAGCTGAAGATGTACGTATGTAGAGCATTAATACAATGACATTAGTAATTAAAATTCATGCCTTATGCACTATCTGAACTAATTTAAATGGCACATGATCTATAAAAGACGAACAATATTTTACGTGCATGCAAACTTTCAATCATTTCATAATGAAATCAATTTTATATTTAATGTTTAAGAGTAAAGCAACTACAATTAGGTAAAAACATATAATTCACATTATCAGCAATGTACAGATCACCATTTTTTGTACAGTGCTATTACAACAAACTTTTCTTCAAAATCAAAAGATTGGATTTATAATATACTTTGTAGGTATAACTGAAGGAAATAGCGACAGTGCTTGTTGTTATGTTATAAAGTCCACATTAACTGACGTTACTTGTACATACCTGTTAATGTTAGAATTATTACAAATTTATTAATTTAACATACAAAAAGCATAAACTAATTATATCGAAAAAGTAACATTAAACATCAAAACATTTCAGGCAAACAAAACATTCAAATTTCATAAATCAAAATGCTGAAAAAAGTGTTTATCTAAGACAATGACCAAAAAATATCTAAACGGTGTATATGCAGTGCAAGATCTGTTTTTTACGGCCCATTTACCTGGATGACTGCTACCAATGGGATTTCTGTGATACCTGTGGTCAATCTTATGGTTGTGATGATGGGAATGATGGTTATTGTTTAGGTTATAGTGATGTTTGATGTAAGAATGTCTGTGACGGATGTAATTGTGATGAGGAGCCGCATTTGGATGTGAACCGGGAAGGAACTGCGGATAAACGTGGTGAGACCACTGCGGAAATAGAGGACGCGCACTGCCTTCTGTGCCACAGAAAAAAATGCAATTAATTTTATGAAATTTCACACTGAAGAAAATATTTTAGAAAATGTTTTGTTTTCATCGATTACGTTTTTCGTGCATGTGTTAAGCGTGACTGTGAATGGCAAGTGAGTATTTATTAATCAAATGATTTACAACGGGGTTAGTTAATAAATAAATGTGAAGGTTTTGAATCTAACAGATATAATTTTACAACCACATTTACTCACAGATAAATATTGAAATAAAGTGGAAGAAAATTAATTTACAAATTTTTCTAAACCCATTGCATGTACATGAAAATGTTTCATGAAATAAATCCCAAAATTTTAAAATTACCTTGTGGACTTTCGGAATGATGCGATCCGTTAGTTCTGATTGTTGGAACGGGACTTGCGGTTCGCATAGAAACAGGAGGTTCCAAAATGTCTCGATATTTGGAAACCATCAGAACAGAAATGAAGTACACTATGGCCAAAGAAAGAAACTGGGCCTGTTTGGTTTCCTCCTGTAATGGAACGTTATCAGCGGATTCAAAACATAAACTCGTGAATTGAGTGCCTGGATAAACGTTCTCACCACATCTCTGTAGATAACTGCTCTTAAGCGATTAACGTCCATGTCCTGCAGCAACTTTTCTGGATCCTTGACCGGGCTTGAATGATTGGAAAGATTATCAGCTATGTTCTGTTAAAAGATATATATATATATTAAAATATGAAACAAAAAATTCCTGGAACATTTATTATTGGATGAAATACACAGTTTAAATTAAAAAGTATTGCCATAAATAATTTTTCTTGGTTACAATGTGGTTGTAATTAAATGATTTTTAATAACGTTTTTATGATATTTGAACATTTTAAAATTAAATTTTTTTATAATAAATAATACATACTTTAGGAGATGTTTGGACACCTCGTATAAAAGACTGTAAGTGTGCGGACTTATGAGAGGCATTAAGTGGTGGTGGTGTAAGCGTGTGATGTGGTCGACTTCTTTCCTTGCACTCCAGGCAGTTGCGTACTGCACAAGTGCACACCTGACACATAGAACACAGACAAGTGAACACACAAATAAAAAAATATACCGGGTGTAGAATGGATTTTCGAACATAGGGATTTTACATGCAAAACTAATAATTTGCGAATATTCCCTCCCCTAATTATTTTACCACAAAACCTTAAATACAAAAATCGTAGACAACAAAACAATGTATCTAAATTCTTTGTTATTTATTTTCTAACACCTTTTGGTCCCGCTAGACTTGAAGAAAAAGTATTAGGAATGAACCGATAAATAGTAGGTACTAGCCATGAATCCTGACAGCAATAATGCTGATTCTTAAAATGAATTCCTATGGCCAAGAAGAGAAAGTCAACTTTATTAAATGGTATTACTCTGTTCAGCACGTTTTTTCTTTTTTGCAAACAAGCATAGGTTTTAACTATGCTTAAAACAGATTTAAACGCCCTTACTAAAATTGTCAAATTCTAGTGTCAAATGAATGAATTTTGTTATTTTGGTTGTCACACGTCATGGCTGTTGCTATTTTGCATCATTTCTTCAATTCTTTTTCCTTTAATTGTGCAATCCCTGAGGGTGTTAATAAGCAAAGAAGAAAAAAATTGGGACCTATTTTTAATGCTCTACAATTTTTGTATTTAAGGTTTTGTGGTAAAGTAATTAGGGGAGGGAATATTCGCAAATTATTAGTTTTGCATGTAAAATCCCTATGTACCAAAATCCATTCTACACCCGGTATATATTTTGACACACAAAAACCGTCTTCACACAAACTAAAATTTACTTACGAGTCGTAAACACTGTCTGAGAATTCCTCCACTGGACATGTTTTTCTCAGCTTCGAGTTCTCCGAAATTCAACGAGCTGGCGAAAATTAAAACGTCGGCCATATTGACCAACCTTTGCAAGAATGACACTGCCACTTCTATCGGCATTCCTTGTGTCGGTTCAATAACGTCTAATTCACTCTAAATTGAATAAGATGAAGGTATAGGATCAAGAAGTGTTACGTTCAAAATACTCACGTTGGGGGAAGTTGCTGATGCGAGCAGAGGTAACAGTCCACCACAAGCTATGATTAGATTATCCGCCAGTTGAGAAATCAAATGAACTGTATTCACGACAAAAATTGCGTTTTCGCTACTGTTCACAAAATCTAAAACAGATTTGGTGGAATGACTTCGCCACACTTGTATGTCCGTTTCAAGGGAAAATAATACATCCGAAAGAAGTCTTTGGTGAATGTACGACCATTTGAATTCGGGTATCCTGAACGGCGGCCTCGTCGGTCCTGGACTGAACATTGGTCTTGTTGAAGATGATCCCGATTTTGAACGTTTGGATTCAACTAGTTGTACAAAATCTTTATTAAGTGTTCTGGTGGTAAATGTAATAAACGTAAAAATACAAATAATTAGAACTATACTAACAAAATACGTTATACAGCACTTGCATGAACAAATTTATAATTTTTAATAAAAAGAGATATATCTCACCGAAATGATTTGGATCAACTTGTGTTGATGTTGATGCACTTCTGGGCCTCTTTGGTGGTGATACGACCACCGCGGTACTTTTAACAACGTCCTGTTGACCCTCTAGAGTGTTCAAAGGCAAACTGATCCTGCGTTTAATTTCATCTGCATTTTTCACCGGCGTAGTTTTCTGTGAATTTTCACTTTCAACGGCGCCGACATCGGTTACGGCGCTGTTATCGACAGCTGGGTAATGACTAGGATCACAGATCTGCGAAATGGTCGGTATGTTTTCAACTGCCGTCGATTGCTCGTTGGTAACTATTTCGGATTTTTCTTCATTTGCGGTATTAACAACGTTATTATCTAGACTAGAATCGACATTGGACGGCTCTATTTCTACATGCACAGCGCTATTTTCGTTTGGCACAATTTGCGAAGCTTCACCCTTGTCTTCGGAAAATTCTGTTGTGGCAGTATTTTCGAGCGTCACTTTCCCATCACCACTAACACTAATATTTACAAAGTCTTTAGAATTTAAACTCTCTGAGGTATTTACGTCACTTGAGCATTTAATTGTTTTGTCTTCGATAATTTCATCTTCTTTTTTATCAGCTTCACTTAACTCGGATGGTGTTAGATATCTGTCAGATAAGTCGCTCTCCTTTTCGGGACTCGTTGGCGTAGTATCCAAATCAGTTGATTTTTGTGAGCATAAATCCCCAGACACAATGGAAACTTCCCCTTTCGGACTATTGCTTTCTGAAGAAATTACAATTTCATCACATTCATTGTCTAAAATTTCCTCTGATTTTACTTCGTTTACATTATTCACAACTTCATTAACAGCATGTATAATTTCTTCATCTTGAATGACTGGCGATAACGTTTCAACGATGTGTGGAGCGTCCTTGTCATTATCTTGCAACAACTGTTCTGATTTCAAAAGGATTTCTTGTACAATCTCATTGACAATTTTAGTTTTATCCTCACCAATCTCAAACGAATTTTTGGCTGGACTACCAAAACTAGAATTGCTTTCTGTGTGGATGCCATTGCAAATTGGCGAATCTGCAGTCTCGTCCTCTAAAATCTGTGACTGTAACGGTGAATCCTGCGAAAACGGCGACTCTTTACCAATCTTCACATCACTGTATAAATCACTAGTCCTAGAGTCTAACGAAACACCCTCACTATCATCACGTTTAGTAATGAAAGAAGATGGACTTCCTTCTGAAATAGGCGAGTTGAAATCGCAGTTGCAAACCTGTTGTTCGGATTTTTCAATTTCATGCAAAACCATATTTTGAGACTGCCACTGCTCCTCTTCCTGATGATAACCGTTGTGAACGTTTTCTGTTTGCTGTTCCCATCCCGATATTGTGCTAATTGGTCTTTGTTGACGAACCAAAGGGTCTGTTATGTTGTCAGTCCTTTGTCTCTCATAATGCTCGTACATCTGTGCAAATTGTAACTTGAATTCTTCATAAGAGACCTATAAACATTAAAGTTATTCATAGAATATTATTAGCAAACTAAATAACTTACTTTCGAATGCACAATTGCTAAAGTATCAACCCATACTCTCCAACCACCATATTCATATTTGATGGCGTGGTGCAACAACATTCTAAATAAGGAATAAACCATGTCTGATATTTTTTGTTCTTCTGTATTTTTAGGATGAATGTAAGCCATTGCAATCAACCATTCCTGCCATACTGACATTTGCAGCACGGTCCTCCTGTTTTCTCTGTTATTATTGCACAATAATGTCATGTCACTCAAGAATAATTTTTTCACCTCAAGAAGCTGATCGTTCTGCTTTGATTGCCTTATTAACGTTGCAACAACTTTTAATACCACTAAAAAATTATAACATATAATTTGTAAGAAGGTAGCAGTTGATAGTTGCTTACTGGGATTTTCCAATCTAAAATGACTTTCCGGTTCCGGATGCTTCGTATATAAAATCTGCTGACTTATGTGCTCCGTCATAATTTCGTACAGTACGTTATAAGTGGGCAGGGATAAAGTGTCTTCGTTGAGCAATAATCTTTCAGCGAGCAACGTGTAAAGATTATGTGGACTCATGACGTCATATTTTCTTTTATGGGTGCTTCTACTCAAGAAAAATCCGAGTAACTTTAAAGCTTGTAGCCTAATTAATTGACTTTCGGAGGCCAGTAATTTAAATATGGTTCGAACGCCGTGTTTGCAATCAAAAGCCGGAACCATCGACGATGGATGTTCGGACATTAAAGAAATTAACATCTGAAGAACGTCGTGAAGGTTTTCATCCTAAAAGAAACTGTTAAATTTTGAATGAAACAAATAAAAAATTGTGTAAACCTCATGCATCGTCGTTAAGTAATTCAAAATACTTTGTAGTTCGTCGTCTTTAACTCCATTACCGATCATAATTAATTGCTTCAAGAATAACAGTATGTATGAGCGAATTGACAAAATATCCTTTTGTGGCGGTCTAGGTCCATCTAAAAGTTCACGTACGAAAAAAAAATAAAACAACAGAAAATATTACAACGTGTACCTAAACCTTTCGGTGTGATTCCACTTTTTGATCGCGGGTTCACAACCCAATAGTAGTATTTCAAAGTATGGACCGTTTGAAGAACGGTAGAAACTCTTCTCACATTTGAGTAAATTTGCGTGTCGGACAAGAATTCCGTCGCAAGGTAAGAATACAACTTTGATTGTACCGACGCGGGCGTATATATCCACAAAGCTGGATTGAATAACACATGGTCCAGCAACTGCCAAGTCAGGAACGAGAAGCAAAATAACTAAATCAAAATGGATTAAACTGTTCCCGTACTTACCCAAAACATTTTTTTTTTTAATGTACTTGTGTGTATTTTCATAGACAAAACATAGAAGAAGCGATGCCTTACTTCATTCATGCTTGGATAAGTACCGGTTTTTGAAAAAAGTTTCGTAAAAAAATTAAGCCATGTACAATAAAAAATGTAGAGAGATCGATAATTTCGAAGCTTCTAGTCATTCGTCAGAATCAGCAAAATAAAATTTGAGAATTCTTCGTAAGTTAGTTTTAAAATTAAGTTTTTTAAACGTATCCGCACAAAATTTATTTGCTGAATATTTTAATGTGAAGGATGTTTGATAATCGAAAAAATTGAATAAGCACAAATTTTTCAATTAGAAATACCCTTTCTATAGCAAAAAGTCAGGCTTTAAACTAGTTCTGCAAACTATGCAAGCTATTCTAAATTAAAAAATGCAAATTATTTAGACAAACAGAATTTATAAATAAAATGACATTTCTATAAACTAAACTAACTGCTAAATTTAAAAAAAAAATTGTATTAGAAAAAAAATACTAGTTATACTACTAAGACAATAATATATACTACACAAACAGGAACAAGCATCTGGTTATTTATTATTAATATTAATTCAATAATAATAATACCCATTATAAAGTTTACTGAAGTTCTTACTAGTCGAAAGGTACTGAAGTGTATTACAACTTTATTAAAGAAGTTTTGTAAATGATTATAAGAGCACTTAAGATAAAGTTTACATCAAGCTTACATCGATTTCAACTTTATTTTTCGTTAAATGAATTGATAATTTTTTTAACAGCCAACTATTGCTTTTAACTTATAATTTAAGAAAATATTGATAAAATATATAATTTTTTTACTAATCTCATTTACAAAAGTAGATAAAAATGTCGAGAAATGCAATATATATTTAGTTTAGCTTGTGTTAGTTGGTAACGGTATTAATTTATATGACTGTTTTATTAGTTCGACTTGAGATGGCTTCCATTCATTGGAAGGCGTTTGAAACATTAATATTAAGAACAGTAGATGCTCGTTATGCCCCGATAGTCCATTGTACCCCGTGTTCCCTTAACTACGTCCTTAAACATGCATCTAATAGAGCATTACGCAAAATAAAATAAATACCACCTATAATCTGATCATTATTATTATGTAACTGCAATAAACTCACTTAAATACGATTAATCTAGATTATTTTACAATGTAACATTGAACTATATTTAACACAGAGGTAATTTTAAACGCAATGCGCATCTTACCTGTTTCAGGAGCAATTCGCTATTAGCACTTAAACAAGTAACCAGGTACTTAGTCAAACTTAGGAATGAACCCAACACGTCGATTGTGAGATGATCCCTTGAGGATCTTTGCAGCATAAAACTGATCACCAAGAAGCCACGATTTTGAATCATGTGCTGTTGTACAGTCTGAGACGTTTCCACCAATTCGCAGATAAAACCTAACAATTTTGAGCTGAAACACATAAAGGTGAGACACAACGTCGAAACAACGTTCGAACGCTCACCACAACGTAGGATCACGTTTCGTGTCCGACGCTCCATTACACTCGTAAGGCAAATCCAATTGAGAAAACAAGGGAAACAACACCTGAATCCCTCCGATGGAATTAAGCGTGCTGTGGATGGAATGAGTTATCACTGCTTTTACGTCCTACAATTAAATCATTTATTGGTAAATTACGTGACGTAAACTTTTACTTACTTGTAACATGAGAGCGTGTGGGGTGTGGACGAAGTAGGATATATTGCCTTTGGGTGCAGATTGTAAGCAAAGCTGACTATCAGTCGCTACGGGATTGTACATGAAGACTATAGCGCTGGATAATTTACCGTCGTACAAAACCTAAAATGTTTGAAATAGGTTTCTTTAAAAAGTTGGGAAAGATTTAACAAATTGTAATATGTAACAGCATATAGAATCAAACTAAATAATAAATAGTCATATTTAACAATTTAAAAACAACTCGAATACCTATTAAAAAATAAATGATAAACAACTTTGCCATTTCTTTTAATTTTGTGTAAAAATTAAATCAACAACTGCAAAGAGAATTTATTGTAATTAAGACAACATATACAAAATAAATATTGCATTATTACTACATTTGATTAAAATCTGAAGAAAAATTAAAGTACATAATAAAATTACTACTACAGAACAGTTTAATCAATAAAAATAAAATAAAACAAAACCATGCTTACGGTGCGTGCATCTGGAGAATTCTGGATCATGCTAACGTTCTGTTCATTAGAGTCACTCACCCTTTTGTGATTGTCAGGTAGATTCAAGTGACACTCATTATCGAATCGAAATTGACTCTACAAAGTTAGGCAAGAAATTAAATATGACATAGAGGACTGAGATAATACAATTGAATAGTATTGAAAATATAATCATATATTAGTCATCTATTTGCACTTTGTCCATGCTCTGACAGTACACAATTTTTTTATGTGAAAGTTTAATTTTCATTAGTTTTTGTGCTTAAACATTTTTGTGCAAACAAAACACTTACTTTATATCCAGGTCCCAATCTATGCATAGCGCATATTTGATGTGTTGTAAGGGCTTCGCTGAACAGGTATATGGCGGACATTTGTCCACAAAATACCCTTTCCTCATCTAATTCGGGTGTTGCTCCAATGTAACATTTATCAAACGGCTGCAAGTAGAACAAGTAAATAATTTTGAAAATTATAATAATTAAAAATTATATAAAGATTATAAATTATTCCATTATTGCCTATTCATCATCAAATTATTCACGCAATTTACATATATGATAAACTACTTCAATTGATTGAAACTTCTTAATATGAGTTATGAGGCAATATACACAAGTTACAACAACATTACCAGCTATTCATAACAATCAATAAATCATTATAACAAAGTGCCATGCATTAAGGCACTTTACTAAATTATGTAAAGCAAACTGAGCATTTTGTGTCAACTTCAATTAGTAACTGACAACTACATCTTATCGCTATAAACCATAATATAAAAAAAAAATTGTACAAATGGAAATTATTCGAAAGTTTAAATTCAAAACAACTTACATCATTGGTCGAAACAAACCAAGCCATCTCTGTGCTCGATGCCAACTGACCGTTTACCAGACATTTTATCTCGCTTTTGGTCCAACGATTGTATATGTAGACGACGGCCAACATATACCACTGAAATATAAAAAGTCACCTTATAAATAAACACAAATACAAGAGATACCTTTCTTGGCTGGAATTCATATTTGACGCAATGCTGGAAGCCTTTTCCTTTCACTTTCATCGATGTTAGCACCAAGCAATTTCCCACGAAGTGACCCGTGTAGCCCACACCTTTGCTCGTCTTAAAACTGAAATATAATGCACAGTAATGTTATTATGCTTGAAGAATACATATATATTTTTTTATTTGACACACGAGCTCGACTTGCATTAATCGTTCACATCCGCAGACCAACGTTGATTTCTGGGTTATTACCCGTCGTCATACGGCTATGCATATGGTCGTAATGCATCAGTTGCGATCTGCTTATCGGCCATAAGCCCGGTAAGCATTGGTCATTCACAATAGCCGTATGACGACGGGTAATAATCGGCATTCACCGATATGCAGCGCTGGAAATTGCAATACCTTTTTTAAATTTTAACATCAGAGATGATTTATGGGATAAAAGATTTTTGTATTTATGGAAAGTGAACGAAAGAATCGCGAGGACATCGAACCAATATTGTTGGATAAAGAGTAGGCAAAAGAAAAATGGAGAAAAACAAAATTGATAAAGTTGATGTGTCGTGAATTATAAGGTTGGAGAATAGAAGAAAGTAAGGATGTTGTGCGACAGTCGAATGAAGTTGATGTTGATGTTTAATACTCACCAGTATAAATATGGCTTTTCTCTTTCGATATTGACGGAATTGATCGGATCTAACCGAAACCAAGTGGTGAAAGTAAAACCGTTTTCGTAAGGCCATTTTGCCAACGGCGGTAAAACCACCGCCTGAAAAACACCACAATGAAAACTGGAAAAAGCATCCTAAAACATACCGATCCCTTGCGTCCGGGAAAACTGAAAAACACGTCGGGTCCGCTTCTCTGAGGCATCTGGCGAAGTACGTTGAGAAGCTTGGCGGAATGACGAGGCTGGAAAAATAAAGAGAAAACACAATGTAAAACACATAGGTGCGTTTTCATTTTTTTTTTTTTTTGTAAAGTACTGACCCATTTTCCATTAATCGCCTTCATTGCGCCGAATAGAAGTTTGAGTTCCTTAACGGTTATACTGTAGCTGGCCAATACGCCAAGCATCTCTATCAGGAGGTCTGCAAAAAAACAAATTTTATTTATGATGTGCGCAAACTACAATTTTTCTTAAAATGATACATTTAAGGAAAAACATTAGATGCCAAATTGTGACTAAAATAATTTGCTTTAAACTTAGATAAAAAGAACTAAAAACGGAAATATGGTTTTCATGCACAGATCAACAAAATGCACATATCAGGTTTGGCGCGTCGACGATACGCTTGTTTTGTGGATTTATAGCGAGTCATTTTTTTCCGGGATAAGAAATCGTAAAGTGGAGATAAAAATTTTAAAAATCCGAAATACCTGCAACTACGATGTCCGCATTGCGAAGTCTTTTCAGGACGTGCTCGATGAGACCTACGTCCGTACACGCCTGCAAATTGCGGACACTTTTCCTCAAGATCGCGATGAACACGCTCCATATCTCGGCCTGTAAACAAAACCCAATGTTTTTATTTTCATTACGTGAGTATGAAATGTGTGTGTTGATATCCACATTAAAAAAAAAAAAAAAAACGTACATACAAAGACAATGTTGAAATAAACATAATTAGTAATTAGTAATGTAAACGTTACTTTCCCAATATCATAACATCGCGGTAAATCGAAACAAAGATATCAATTTACGGCTAATAGCTTCGTGCGATATGTACAACAAACAAATAAGTTATGTATTACAAAGTGGTTGGTATATAACAAAAAGTGCAGTGAGAAGTTTAATATTTTCATTCGACTCTGCACTAGCATATAATCCAATTGATGTTTATAACATTTCCTGAGAATGAATTGGCTGTTATAAATGGAACAAAGTACTACTACCTACTACAGTACGAATATCAGAAAAGGGAAGAGGTCTTAATAATTTTTATTAGAATCTCTCTATTGTTTTGTTTCTGAAACATTCGTTTTTGTCGATGCTTTCTTTCTGTTCCTTTGCCTTTTCCTTCAGTTTCCTGTTTTCTCTTCATCTTATTTTTAATAAATTTGTTGAAATCATTTCTTGATGTTTTATGCACATTAATGCATAAATAATATCGAAAGACGTCGACAATTAATGAAAAATAAATTTTAATGTTAAATTGAATTATTATTCCTATTCCTATTTTTTCAGGAGTTTTACCTATTTTATGTTTGTAAATTCATTAATCATTCATTTTAAATCTATTCGTTTTGGACATTAATCGATTGTTTTTGTATAAACCGTATCTTATCAATGCCTCATCATCTCGTCTTTAATCCAGTTAGCGTCGTCATATTACCGCATATTCAATAATCCTATCGGGCATAGCTATTGTGATGTGCATGATTTCGATCACTGATTTTGTGTCATCGTTGACGAAATCAAACGTGAAATATCTACCCAATATCACCAAAAGAACAGTCCGCTTGCTTTGCAAAGTGTTAAATTAACTTTAATACTTCATGCACGAACTGAATGCAGAAAAAGTTTTAATGGTAATCCCTTATTTATTTATTTATTTATTTTTTTGCATGGAAAAACGACACAAGACAACTTACAAGCTTCTTAAAATAGCTTTGTTCTCCAGCACGGAGAACAAACGTCGAACGTAAATAAGTTCTTCGTCGCATCGGCGCTAAATTTACGAACGGGAAAAATGGCCAATTACCGAAAACTCCGACTGGATTTAATTGTGTGCCGTTTAAAAATCGCCTTTCGAGCTTAAAATAAGCGTCGGTTGCGCTCACACGAGACGCATAAGAACTAACTTAAACTAATTTCGTTAAATGTGGAATAGTTTTAATGCAACTATGAATATTTATTTACTATACTATACAGGGTGCTATACGGCGTGCTGTCATCGTTGTACCTGAAGCAGAATAAATAAAATAAACAAATATAAAAAAATAAACAGGTGACTGCAGTAAACCCAGGGACAGCAAAGCAGAAACAAAAAGTCACATTAATGAATAATAGCAGTGTGTAAGAAAAATAAGAAATAATCATAACACGAATTGAAAATGTCCCTTTTGATAGTTTCGTGCACATGAACTTTAAACATAAATATTCCTGCACGTAGAATTCCCGCAAGAGCGATTAAGGTTGGCCACACTGGTTCGCTAAAACCATTAAAACACATACATCCGACATTCTCGTCCAACCCTGGACACTTTTCTTTTGACAAAGCTTTAAATCCGTTTCACGTGAATATTTTGTCTGTGACGGGTCGTTTAACAAATCAGCGTGATATCCACGTACATTACACAATAAATAAATTACGACGCAAATATTCTTCAAATACGCATCGATTCCCACGTTGCTTCGAAATAAGCTCCACACGAATGACAAAAAGAATGACGATTACGTCGCCCGCTATGCTGCAGTAAATGGAACTTTACGACTTCAGTTTCATGTTGATTAAGACACATTATCCCTGCGCGAATTGTCCGAACGTTCCGGATTTTATTTCAATTTATCGGGCGTAAAAAGTTCGTTTAATCGGATGGCGTGTGTAAAACTTGCAGGTTTCGATCTGGAAAGATTGTGAAATTTGACCGTCCACTTCTGTACATAAAATTCGATTTGACGTATATTTTACTATTAAGCTTTCGGGAAATAAATCAAGTATTATTTTTATAAATAATACAGTTAACCAAGTTCTATTCGAAGGACAAATGAAATTGAGAAAGGTCTAAGACAACAAGTCTGTCTAGAACATTATTTAACATGAAATGATTCTAAGAGAAAGTACAATAAGAGCGGAGGGACTAATTTAGGTTTGGCATACGCCGACGACCCAGTCCTAATGACAAGAACTAAAGAAAACTTGAAAGGATATTTAAATCATAGTAAGACAAATCAAAAGAATATGGACTAAAAATAAATGAAGCGGAAACTAAGTACATGAAAAACAACAATGTAGGAAAGAGAGGACGATTTTAAGCAAGCAAATGCAAGGACACCAGATATATAATGGAAAAGTTGAACAGGTTTATCTAGGAATAACTCTAACGGGAAACATAATCAATCAATAATTTGACACTATTTATATTTCTAAACCCAACTTTTATATATATATATGTTTTATGACGTTGCGGGTAATAAGCTGAATGCACGTTCGAGAAACCCCATTCCTCGTATTAAATTTGCTCATAAAGATTGTTTGAATTTATACGACACGGAGCAGGCGGACATACAATAACTGCAATTTCAACTGTCTCCTTTATTCGAGACCACGCAGTGCTACTACTACACAAACGGAATAATATTAAACCGAGGTTACATTGAGGAAATTCACGTACGTGGATGAACGCGAGCAAATAACTTCAATGTTACTTCAATATGTCGTTAAAACGTTCCTTTGCAGGTAAATTCTGTAATAATAATAAAATTATATTTTAAATGCTATGTAGACTTTGTACAGAGAACATGATTGTTCATGTTTGTGACTGTTAGAGTTGTTGTGAAACTGAAGCTTTTAAAAAAAATATCATAAAATGCTCAAAACAAATTAATACATGATACATACATCAACATAATTCAAAATTTCATACAGGAAATTGCAAATGCAAATTACACTGTCCTGTAATGAGAAAAAAATCGCCAGTGTAAGTAAGCTCTATGATTCTAGATTTTTGAAAGATTGAGGTTTAAAGCGAAAACAACAAAGGGCTACTTATTTTTACATTTAATTTATTACACTTCAAGAATTTATATAAAATACAAAAATTTATGAAATACTCCAACGCATCCTTCAGTTTGCGGTACGGTCGGAGATACCGTTCGACGTTGAATTTAAACGCTTCACGCGCAACAGTCGTCTGTCACAGACGAGTGTGTGACACGTCCCCGATTGCGGCGATTCCGAAGCATTCGAGTGTCGTTCGTCCTTCGAATGGGGTTGTAATGTCAATTAGTCGGGGACATGTGCGATTTGAATTGTCCCTTTCTGATCGATGCCCAAAGAGAATTTTTGATTTAATGTATGGGGAGTTTTTCCAACTCGTAATTCAAAGTTTCAAAAAATGTGTTTTATTTTCAATTCGATTGCAATAATATTACACTTTTATTTTTTATATTATTTGTAATTTGTAGCTTTTTAGTTTTAGTTTAGCTTTTTTTTAGATTTGTAATTTCATAGTTTATAGTCGTTTACGGGAATGGGTTGCATGGAAGATCGAATAGTCATCTAATGATGAAAATCGAATGTGATTCTTTTCCTCCCTTCAGTTTACTTGTATTTATATTATTATTATTATTATTATAACTTTTTCGATACTGTAATACCAACATTATTATTTTTCTTCTAGTACATCTTTCGTATTATAGTATTTATTTATAACAAGCCTCCGATTAAAATGCAAAGGACAAATTTCATCCTTCACTTCCCGACAACGTATGAAAAGTACATTTTCGAAAACACCGTACAAAAAACCCCGATCTGATTCTTGTCGCGCGTCATAAATCACGCGTCTGCCTTTTATGGAGGAAATTTACGTAATATGAAAGCCTATTAATCACGTTTTTTATTTGTCTTTTATGACGACGAAAAACAATGTACGCCCGCGATTCTTGAATTAAAAAGTGAATCGATAAACGTCTGCCCGAAACGCAGAGAAAAGGGTCGATTACAGAGCGGTTTTCGACGAAAAGGAACGAGAATCAAATTTATACAATACAAAATGTTTACGTTACCTCTGATATTTCCTGTACTACATACTAAGTATCGAACGAGGTTGAACATGACTAGTAGAAGAATTCCTCACAAATAAACTTGTTACAAAAAATAATTCATTTAAACAGCTTGTGGTATGTATTTGTTTAACAAAATCACTTTCGGAAATGCCGAAATGTCAACTGTCAAAAATAACGAATTTGTCAAAATATATTTAAACATTAAATCTTAGAGGTGGTAATTACCCCATTTACACCCACTGAATCCGCCCCCCTGCATTCCATTAATAAGCCATATACACCAGTAGAGATTTGTTTTAAATCCATTTTGTTGCACATACGAATGTAAAAACCGCACGGCCGACTTTTTCCGATTTCCAAATCCCACTCGAATAAATGCGTCACATCGACTTCTACTACGTACATTTTGAGCGCCAGACGTCGATGTATTTCTAATGCGATGTGCGATTTGTCGAGGTGGAAATGACGTATAAATATCACAAAAGTTGCAGCTCATAAACTGATCGCGATTGATCGAACGAAGACGGATTTAAAACCTTCGGACATTTTAAAGACGCATTAGATCGTAGACGTCTGCGTAAATCATGAAATGTTTCTTGACACAATACGTGGTTAAGTGTTTTCGTCGTAGGATTATGGATCGACCTCAATAAAAGTTCTTCAGACAACTAGACGCTGCACACTTGGATACACCAATAATGAAAAAGGATCATAGGCTAAGAGCATATACGGCCTGGTAAAATAATAAGAGGTCGCGGTAAAACGTTTAGAAAGAAATAATTTTTCTTGGCTAATGTCAGTTTTTTTAAGCATTTTCAATAGTTAGTTTTCTAGTGAGTTATGGATTGTATGCGGGTGACACACCCCGTAATTTGAAATGTGTATTATGCACACAGTTTCGAACTGTGCTCGTCGTAGCACAATTACGTATTTAGTGCGAGCTCAAATTCCTCTCATGATAGGATACCTACCACACGTGTGTTCATGTGCATGTTCCCGTATATAACGGCCACCTGAGAGCAATGGGCAGTAATGAAACACAATTCAACGCTTGATTGTTCTGGCAGCCGGGACATCAGTAACACTCACATGAAAATATCATCACATTAATACCTCAATATTGTGTCCCATAATTGAGCTTCGGGCGTGCGGCCAACCATGCGATAAAAAGTTTAATATAGATGCGTGTGCACAACCCCGTGTTTATCATTTAAATAAAATGTATCTGACGGTGCTCGTCAAAATTAAAATTTATAAATAAATTAAAAAGGTCAAAAACAAATATTTGAAAAAATTCAACAAACTAAAAATGGAAAATTTTTTTATTGTGGAGAATTATTACGAACTTCTCCGGAAATTTTTAAACTACGTGGACGTTAGGACTAATTTATATGGCGTCTCCTTTAAAGTTCAAAACTTAAACACGAATTATGCCCGAAGAGGGCAAACATTAACGCGATCGATCGTCGTAAATCCCTACGTTCACGTTCAATATCGAAGATCAGAAGGCAAAATAAATGCAATGAATTTACCGCAGCGCTTCTGGCTCTCCCGGGCTCCTCAACGGAGTCATCATGCGCTGCAATTAAATTAAGTAACTTTTTGCTTCGTTTCTGCGCCTTCAAAGAGAGAGCGCTTTTGGATTTAATTGATTAAAAACGCACCCTTACGCAGTGAATTCGTTAAGTCGAACTCCTCAGCGAATTTACAAAAAAATATATTGTCTAGCTATCGTGCATCGATATGTCAGTTTTCGTCAAAATCAATATTTATTTAATTATCGCAACCTTGTCAATTCTACTAACTACGGTCTTTCGTATCGTGATTGAACCTTAACGCTATTAAAATCGATAAGCATTATGCAATTTCGTCCATTAAATTGAATTAAGGACGTAAATAATCAACCCATGTTTGTAAACTCCTTAATATACAGGGTCATTCATGAAAGTGGTTCTTTAGAACTTTTACGTGTTCCAGAAATATATCAACTCTAATAACTTGGAATTATAAGCTATACCAACTGATCTCTAATTCTAAATTATTGGCGCTCTCGTATCACTTCTGGTTCTACCGGAAGTGCATACCAACTTTGTTATTTTAAATGGAATGTTATACTTTTTCATCGTTTTTCAGATTCTACTCCCAATTCTACACCAAAACTTATAAGGGTACCCTATACTAAAATCTAGCCGTTTTGTCGTTTTTTTGTTGTTTTAAATAAATTTTACCGATTGCAGTGGTATATTGAAAATTCTGTATTTCCGGAAGTACTGCAATTGAAATCTTCATTTTTGGCATTTTGCTAGTTGATACCATGGGCAATGGAATGGTGATGTTAAAGTTACCAGGGTCCCTCAAAATTAGCGAGAACTTCCAACAACTTCAAATCAGTAAAAATCAATTTTTTTAAATGGAACCGCCTCTATATTACTGCATTTCTAAATGCGCTTAGTAATTCTACATCGATTATATATATTATTATATTATATTATATATATTATATAATAATTATAAGCAGTTTTCTAAATAATTCCCCTAAGAATGCCGATTATGCCTTGTTTAGTGATCTTAGACAGCCTTGGATGTCATTATAATTAAGTATTATGATTGTCTACTTTGACACTATTCTTTTGTTTGGCATTAGTATAAAGACATAATGGCTGGTGTAGTAAATATTTACACAAATAAAAATATTTTAAATTTATTTTACATACATGGATAATACGGTAGAGTAGTGGATAGAACATGTCGTACTTTTAACGAAGGATGTCCATATTTGCCAGCAATGACGAAGAAAAAATTTAGAAAACCGAAATCAAATTTTCTGCGTTTCTGCAATTAGCAGCTTTTCCGAAAAGCAGAAAATTTGATTCCAACTTTCTTAATTTTTGCTGGAAAATATGGATATCTTTCGTTAAAAATACGACACGTTCTATCCACTACTCTCCCACATTCTCCATGTATGTAAAATAAATTT
>JAFFZR010014791.1:0-34393 GCA_018397195.1 Lethrus apterus | reverse complement strand
GTTATAATTTAGTAAAAATAATAATCGTAAACATTCTAAATTAAAGCAAATAACAGTAATTTATGTATCTAAGACGAAGAGTGAAGCTTTAAGGTGCAATGACGTCATTATCGATTTTTTTAAATGACACCTCTTAATTTTTTCTTTTGCTTTTGATAGACCTCCTTGATGTTTATGTAGTGATTACCGAATTAATTCTTTACATAAGAACTTTTCTGAAAAAAATAACCTTTTTTCTTCAAAAAATTAAAATTTTTGTTTAAAAGAAAAAATTTAAATGTGTCATTTATTCAAAAAAATTGTTATGTAAGGTACCAATTTTTTTACATCACCGTTTAGATAGTAAGAAGCCCTATTAAAAACAGAAGAAAAAAGTGGGTGTTGTCATTTAAAAAAAATTATGATGACGTCTTTGTGCAAAAACAAATGACGTCATTCCAAAAAAATTAACGTCAGAGGCATTTCAAAAACAAAAATTGACCTGTCCGAGCGATTTTCTTAAAAACATTATAGAACGATTTTATGAATTTTGTTCCAAACTTTATCACCACACTGTATAGCTAACAGAGGTTTTACAGAAAAATTCTTCAAGGGGTATAGCGATTTTGTAAAAAAGTCATTATGTGACGATAAAAATTTTCTTTTGCGACTTCATTTTCATGACCTACTGGGTTTCATTTTTTTTTTTTAATGGCAACCCCCTCTTTTTTATGACATTTTTAGGTAGATCAAAAAATTCTCTTTTTGACAACATAACATGTTGTAGGGGTTTTATAACAAAATTAAAATATATTTGCCCCCATCATCAATCATAAGTGTTCGAAATAGCCACTGTTCATCTCTTGGCAGTAGGCAAGACGATAGATAAATTCTTGTCGGACATTGTGCAGGACAGCAGTGTAATTGCCCTAATTTCTCTTCTAATACGATCTTTTAGATCATCTAAATTTTAAGGACGATTTCGATACACTTTGCTATTTAAATATCCACACAAAAAGTAGTCTAACGTTGTGAGATCTGGTGACCTAGCGGGCCACTCGTTAGCTCCCCATCTACCAATCCATCTGTTGGGAAAAATTTCATGTAGGTATGCCCGTACATTGGCAGCATAATGCGAGGGAGCTCCGTCTTGTTGAAACCAAATCTCATTATTGGGTAAACCTGGTTCCAAGTTATTAGGGAATAAGTCGACTAAAGTGGGAAGGAGAGTGTTTCGAAGAAAGCCTAGGTAAATGTCACCAGTAAGATTACCATCGAAGAAATAAGGCCCAACAATGTAATCACCAATAATTCCTGCCCGTGCATTAAGTTTTTGCGGGTGTTGAGAATGACCTTCTTGCATCCAGTGTGGATTATTGTTTGCCCAGTAACGACAGTTTTGTCTATTAACTGTTCAGTTGAGATAAAATGTAGCCTCATCTGAAAATAAAAGTTTTTCTACGAATTCTGGATGTTCCTGGGAAATGTTCATCATATTTTCTCAAAATTCCGTTCGTCGATCAGGATCGTCCTCTGACAATTTTTGAACCACTGAATCTTGTAAGGATGATACTTTTCACGTCTTAAAAGTCTTAGGACAGATGATTGACTAATATCATAATTTAGGCCAAGCTCGTTAGACGAAAAATGAGGATTATCCTCCAGTTCCAAAAGGGTCGACAAGCTTGTTTCGTCATCGGCAGCTTTTCTCCGCCCAGATTTTGGTGCATCATTCACAGACCCACGTCTCCCTAAACTTTTTTCAATTCTGCTCATAGTCGATTGTGTTATCGTGGGCCGTTCGGAATGATCTTGATTAAAAACAGCACAAACTTGTTGCTGGGTTCTTATACGAACTCCGTAACCAATCATCATCAAAATTTGGATACATTCTATTTCGCTCAAACGCATGATGATTTGATGTGAATTTAAACTTTTCATCAAATGACAAGTAAATCTGTCTAGATGACAAGCGGGAACATGATTGTTTGTTTCAATTTTTTTTATGATTTATCATGACGGTCACAAATATTTTTTAAATTTTGTAGTCAAAAAGAGAACTTTTTGATCTACTCAAAAATGTCATAAAAAAGGGGGCGAAAAAAAAAGTGAAACCCAGTAGGCAAAAGAAAATTTTTACCGTCACATAATGACTTTTTTACAAAATCGCTATACCCCTTGAAGGATTGTTCTGTAAAACCTCTATATTAGCTGTAAATGAATTTATGCGTTACTTTTGACGCGCACTATATGTGAGTGGGTCCTAATATTATTTCATACCGATCCTGTATCTTTTCTGCCTGTAAGAATTCCGCCATGGTCGGTGCTTGATTACAAGGCGTATAGTTTAAAGGCGATTCTTCCTTTGTCCCAAGAAATAGGTACCTATCAGTCCACCTAGAGTTACTGTTCTAAAACCCAAAGAAACGTACTAAATATTTCAACGGCGGGAAAATGTACCGTTATGTAATCGCCGGCACCGAATTTACACCAGAGCTGTGGAGCGCCCGATTCGTTAACGAGTTGCCTGCTGGACACCAGATATAATGTGCTGTTTGTGTTGGAAGTGGCTACGGAGCTTTCGGAATTTGACGAACCCGGCTCTTCTGGATTTAAAAAACGTACTTTTTCGCACCATAAATTCCAAAACATCTGTGAAATCAAAACCGATAGTCATCAAGCTAACTTGTTAAACCCGTTTGAATCAATGTCAGTCACAGCTAATGTTGCTATATCAGCCTACATAATTAGTTAAAATTGCATTAATGCAATGCAGTTGTGATTCACGAATAATATAGGCCATCACACTGTGATCTGTTGGTGATTCAAGGTTGTATCGCGTACATTACGTTTCTCGAATCCTCCGAGTTCGAAGTAGAGGATGCGGTTGTTGCAGAAATGAGCTTTCAGTGACTGTCTCTTTCGTCTGTGAAAGACTGTGAGGTTTATACACTCCAAAGGATAAACGGCAACTAATTCGAAAGTTTCCGTTTCTGGATCCAATCCGGGAATATACGTGATCGTCGCTTGATCAGCCAAATGTAAAATATCAGTTGCTAAAACTAATTTCGATGGAGTCAGACCTAAAAATAATGATGAAATAGTTTTTCAGGATTTCGAAAATTAAATCTTAATCTTTGATGGAGTCGAAAAATAATGAGTAAAATAGAGTACATTACAAATTATTCTTTCAATTTGAATAAACCAGGTTCTTAGGTTGTATTTTATGAAACATTATCCTTCTTGGTTGAGAGGTTCCCTGTTCTGACGTTATTTTGACAGTCACTTGAAAATGGCAGAAACAAGTCGTAACAACAGAAATAAAAATGTTCGTTAGAACAGGGAACCCTTTAATCAAGAAGATTTTATCAAAAAAGAAAAACCATTCGAGAATTATCTGAGTACGTTTACGACAAATAGCTTTCCCTCTAAGGTTGCCAGATTTTTGACAAGAGAAAACTGGCCTTTGGGGTGATTTAGTGAAAAGTGGCTTAGGCAATGCGAGGCAGACAAAAATTTTGCCAAAATATGTTACAGCTACATCAATCGGTTAAATATATTTGTTCATAAATTACAGTGATATTTTGTGCTTGATTTTGCTGTTTTAACAAGTTCTGCATTGTCACTTAATGATGAATAAAATTCCGAACAAGAGAGCTAAATGTTAGAACGAATGCAAAGTTCTGCTTTCACCGTTTCAAATGCCAGTCTGTTTCTGTCATCATTCCATAGTTGATTCATGATGCTGAAAATCCTTTCCACATAAGCTGCAGCAAGGAACAGATAAAACTAGCTGAACTATTTTTCTTAAAATTGAAACTTCCACTTTCTTGAAAAAATGCACCATTTCTCAGAAATATTTTGATTAATAAAAGAAGGAGATGCTTTTTGGAGCAAAGATAATTCTTCGTAAAGACTATCGCCATCGGCGTCTTGAAGTTCCATGCCAATGTGCGGTGCAATTAAGAATGTTTCATTCAGTTCTGGAATGCGGCCTTCCAAATTTAATGATTTAAATAATAAAAACGCGTTGTTTTCAAAATCAAACCATATTCTATTGCTCGACTGTAGACTTGAACTGCTTCATCTTGAAACTTTAATTTAAGGATGCTTGTTAGTTTCAATGAAACCTGATTTGTTTTGAAGCCGAAAAATACATCTACTCTCCGTATGTCTTAATGATACTCTTGCTGAACAAACCGAAAACGCTCCTTGAGGTTTGCCACGTTCGAACGAAAAAACAAGAACACAACGCCAACAACGGTATAAAACCGTCCAAGAAACCGAAACACATTCTGCCGTGTTTCGATTTCTTGAACGGTTTCATTATTGCTCCGAGAGACCGAGACTCTGAACAGTTTTAAGTTTTTCCAGATTCGATGACGTACATATGTGTTGAGATGATATGAAAACCAGCCTTTTTTGGATCCTGACCGACACCCGACCGGTTAATAGAAAATCGACTAGGCCGGAGGAAAACCGGCCAGGTGGCAACCCTAATTCCCTTTGAATAATATTTTTCGCCTTTATGTTGTTAAATTATAATCATCAAACTTATTGGGTAAATATATGAAAATACAGAACATATTATTCTCTTGGCAACTTTTTTGAGAAAAGTTTCTAGAAACTTATTCGTGAAAATGTCTGTTTACAATTCCAATAAATAACTTAATATAACAACATAAAAAAAAACAAGAAAGAAAACATTATTCTAATGGTACTTTACTCAGTTGTTCTGATGTTCAAAATTGATTTTCATGCAACGGAGAAAGTTGATGTTTGCAGTGCTAACTTGAAAATTTTTAAATACGTACGTTTATTAACGAAATAAAAAGGGATTTACAATTTTTTTTTTAATTCTATTAATTTTTATAAAAACTAGTATTATTGATTTAATTAATGGGACAAAATTACAATTAAATTAATTAAAATTATATTACGAATGTTGCTAATTAGTAATTCATATTTTTGTTTTTTGAAATTTTTCATTGACTTCTGCGAATTAAGTCGCCTAGGTTCGTTATTATTGTGTTTATAGTAAGCTAGGCGTGAGAACATCCTGTTAATTTGGCTTTTGGTGACTCAAATAAGATGCGTCGAATAAGGCAGGGCCAGCTGACGTCAGGAGACCGAGCTACTAAATACGGGTAGCGGAAGAAATTCGCTAATTCCCCGCTGAGTTCTCTAGTGAAGTATCGTTACGCTCCTGTGGAAATCCACGATGGGTTCCTTGGTAATCCTCTAATCCTCGTGGCGCAACCACTTAAAAAACTGCTGAAGGATAGGGGAATTCCCGGGAAAGACACGGCGAAAATTGTTCGGTAGCAATAAGACGAAGGACTGTCGGCTACAAGCAAGTAAACGCTAAGGCGATTCGACAAAGGACTGTTGGTTATAAGTGAGTCTACGGGTTAGAAAAGTGTTAAAAAGTTACTGTGTAAAAGTGTGACGCATCCGCGAAGTAAAATATTAGGCGGCGTGAAATAAGTCCGCGAGTGAATTTAAATGAAATTTAAGTAAAATATGGGATTCTAGGAAGAATCAATTTTGTTAGATTATATTAAGTAAGATTCGATAACCGAATCCAGTTTGTTTTGAAATTCAAGTGAGATGCAAATCAGTTTGGTAAAAAAATTGAAGTAAATATGATCGAGGCGTGAGTTAAGTTTTAGTAAAACTGAGGTAATAATACGATTCTGATATCGCGAGATAAAGTTTGACTTTGAGAATAAATAAGGAAACTAACAGTGTTGTGAAAGAACATTTCGGTGAAGAAAATAACGGAATTAATCAAAGGATTACAGTGTAAAATTATGCGGAAAAGAAGAAGGATAAACATAGAATTTCGGAGGAAAATTGTACAGATTAGTTTGATTATCGCGTTTGCTAATATAAAGAAGGTTGTTTTAATTTGAATTTAAGAAACTGTAAAGATTGTTGAACGTTATGTTATATAGTGCGATTCTAAAGTATCCCCCCTCATGATAACTTTTGAACGGTTGGAGCTATCGCTATGAGAAAAAACAGGTCGATTTTTAATTTTTACGCACATAATGTTGGTGTTGTCAAAAATTCAATTCAACTTCCGGCGAAATCGGAAGCGATGTCAACTTTCTTATTTTAAACGGAACATCCTGTATATTTTGACGTTTTTGGAAAGACAACGGAAAGACGAATCCAACGATATCATATGTTCAACTTTAATTTGAAAAGTAACAAGATAGGCAGTTCTTTAGTTAGCCATAAGGCAATGAACATTTTTAGTGTTAAATAACATGAAAAACCATCAATAGACATTTACTAACTAATCAGCTACAAAACATATAATAAACAAATAAAAGCAAATCTTTATTACGAACTTCTGGCCAATTGTGCTTAAAAAAGTAACATAATACAGAAAAGTTAGTGCTGCCTATCTTGCTACTTTTCAAATTAAAGTTGAACATATGGGGTATCGTTGGATTCGCCTCTCCGTCGCCTTTCCAAAAAGTATTAATATACAGGATGTTCCATTTAAAATAAGAAAGTTGACATCGCTTCCGGTTTGACCGGAGGCGGAATTGAATTTTTGATAACACCAGCATTTTGTACGTAAAAATTAAAATCAACCTGTTTTTTTCTCATAACAATAGCCGTTCAAAAGTTAGAATCGCACTGTATACTTGATTTAAGAATCTTGTAAGAATGAGGTTTTTATTTTGGACTTTGAAGAAAATTGTAAAATTCGAAAAGGAATTTAAATGATATATTGATTTAACTATAGTTTTGACTAATAATTTGTTTGATCAATTTCTCAAAAGCATTCCGGAACAATAAACGTTAAAAAATGAGCTTTCTTCAAATAAAGGGCCTTTAAGTAAAATACCTTATTTTCTCAAATCATATTTAGAATACACTTTTTAAATTAGCAATTGTAACGCTGACTATTTCTATTACGTTATGTTTATTATGGTATGAAGGTGTAAATAATTGTAATGTATTTAATTGCTTTTTATTATTAAATTTAGTTAGTTAAAACTGTTACACCTTTATTGGGATTTGAGTATTGATATTTGAAAAGGACTGATTTTTGGTCAGGTCTGTCATTTGGTTAAGAGAAGCGACCTTCGAGTTATGGTGGCAGCTTAAACAATAAATATTTAACTCGGTAGAATCGTATAAATGGGAGAACGTAGTATTAGTTTGATTTTTGGAGAAAATTGGGAAGAACGGGGTGGTGAGTGCGACTAATTTTGGTTTCACGTGACCTTGGCTAACGCTACCGACAGAACCCACAGAACCCTTCGAAGGGAGGACCCGGACCACGCTAAGAGGCTTAAGTTAAGTCGTACACGTAATTAAAGGTGACATTTCTAGTAAAATATTAAAAGTTAAAGATATCATCACCTAGTGTCCGTTTCTTACACATCAAGTAAACTATAACAGTCCTTAATGAGAAAACTAGGTTATAATATAACCTAGTTTTCTCATTATATTATACGTATATTATACGTTATTAAAATAGAATCCTTCTACTATTGGTAGTGCGTCATTAGTTCCTGGTTGGCATTTACTATTTTACCATTTAACTTTAGGTTCACATTGTTTTTATTATTATGAATACATAATGTATCTAGCTGGTCTTAGAGATAAAATCCACAAAGGCGCCAGTTTTATTTTCCATTTATATATAGAACGTGTGATTTATACGCAACTGTTTTTTTTTCTAATATAAAAAATAAATAACAAGGATTATTGGTATTTTATGAAAATTGTCTTTTATATGTTTGTTCTTTTTAAATTATGTTACCAAGTGAATTACTTACGTTGTTATATACTTAATTGTTATATGTTACCTATCAAGTGGAAGTTAGTGGACTTACCCAACTGCACTTGCCTTAATCCTTTTCCCTCTCTTGTAGTTTGAGCGAAAGGACTCTCAACTAAAACCATATCTTCAAAGTCACAATATTCAGAAAACAACAATTTCTGAATACGATTAATAGACATGACTTAAATTTCGAATAAAACATCATGGCAAAATTTCTCTATCCTATATTTTTGACTTTATTACATAATAAAACACTCATATGACATGTAAATGACAAATGTCGCGTAAACAGTACATTCTTGATTATAAAAAGTGTAATTATTTTTGTTTAATATAAATCACAATATTAAAATACTAAGAAGGTATATAATAAGTATTACAATAAACAATTTTTGTAATATATTTGCACTTCACATGTAATAAATTAAGATTAAAATTAGTTCTGAACGACCGACGCTACAACATGGTCATGACGAGTCTGTCCATGTTCGAAATTACGTCACGTGCAGTGGCTGGTCATTAATTACCGTTGGCCTGGAACAGACAATACACACATGACATTTGCATAAACAAGACAAAATACGTTAAAGATTTAGTGAGTATAGCAAGCGATAGAGGAAGGCATGCCGTTAGTTATATGAAGATATTTGTTAAATGTAAGTAGTGCCATCGTTTTTCTTACATATCTCCAAACGTTATGCTTTTTTGATGGACGATTGGTCTGTGAGTCGGTGAAATGTTATGATTTCCATTGCCGTTTTTCAGTATTCCGTTCGGCGCGTCCGTTTTTTTATCGTTTGATGATATGTTTATGGTGACGCGATTTGCTAACACCTTAGATAGGTTGTCCAGAGTCGTTAAGTCGTTCGTCGACTTCGCAAAGTGTTTGTTCAGACTATTGCCCACTGATATTCTAACCGATCCGTTAGTCACAGATTTTATTTGTGGATGATTCAGAAGATTTTCCTAAAAATTAATTCCATAATTTACTCTTTCGTGAAGTTCGTTGTCAAAAATAAAGTTTGTTAATTTTAACTGATTTTGGCTTGTTTAGGCGAAGTTTTGTTTATATTTCGAAAAAGTTAAAATTATTCGACTAATTTCGAGTTATTTACTCTGCACATATCTGATCTTATTCATATGGACGTTTGTCGTTTATTAAGGGAAGCCTGCGAGGAGAAAACAATTTAAGAAATTACCCTCTGAAATGACGATAAGCAGAGGAATGCAGTCTCTTGTCCTGTAGCGTGGATTATGTGATTTGTTGAAAAAAATTCATGTAAACTTTAACTACGTTGCACAGATTTTTGCATTTACATCAAGAAAAACATGAATCATTCCTTCGGGACGGCCGTCATAATATTTAGATGACTTTTAATATACAGGTGTCCACGGACAAACGAAACACCCTCAATTTCTAAGAAATTTTTTTTCTTAAAATCGCTGAAACATGTAAACTTTAGATCGATGGGCGAAGAGATGAGCCATATCTTGAACCCCTTAGCTGCATCAATTTTTGAAATAATCGATTCGTTTTCGAGAAATTAGCTTTTCAAGATAAGTATGGTACAAAATAGAAACGGCAATTTAGTTAGAAAAACGGTCAAGATTTATTTGAGAAGTTGTTGGAAATGACCTTCCCCAACTTTCATACAATTATACAAACGTTGCTCAAACCCACGACGTCTTTAGAAGATTTACGAGATAGAATGTACAGGATGGGCAAATTTCGATGTTTTCATAGGGAATTTCGATAACCATACAAGATACAGAAAAATTACATATCAGCAGATTCAAAATTGTTCTATTTAATTTGACACCTATTTATATCAACCATAAGGGTCAGTTTTAAGACGGTCAAAATGTGAACGACTCCTGTTTAAATTTCGTGCTCGTTTTTGACGTCATCACTAATGCGGTCCATTGACAGCGAGTTTTATTCCCACTCTTTAGAATAACCGAACGCAAAATGGAGCACATCGCTCAGCAAAATTTACTATCGGAACGAGAAAGGAGTTTTTCGTGTAAAAGGAGTGAACGAACAGAATAATCGAATGCAGCTATTTTATAAATTTATTTTTGAATATTCTTTGTCAGTTTAGTTGTCAGTTATCGTCCAAAAGGATAGAGAAAAACTGAAATTGCGTTCAAATTAATTTTACAAAGTAAAAGTACTACATTTTGAAAGAAAAACGTTTATTGAAAATGATCACAAACAATGTAAATATACATGTAAGTAACTTATCTCCTAAGTGAACAAAATTTGGCCAAGTTACAATTTTGAAACATAAAAATTTGGCTTGCAAAATGTGTATATGAGAAAAAAAAAATATATAAATACACTAACTAGACATATTTTAAAGCAACATTTAAATTACCTGTAGACAAAAAATTAAAATTTTCAGACAAACTCACAAACGAAATATGAAAAGTGAAGGAGCACCTTCAAATAACAAAAATTTACCACTAAGAGTATGTTATAACAAAAGAAAAAAAAAAACAGTTCTTATAACTTAAAAGTAAGGAGTGAATCTGACATATCAAATTCAATCTATCACGTCAAAACGCCAGGTGGCCCTTTACAAAAATACATATGCCTCTGCATTAATAACTTTATACAGTAACTGAGAAAACTTAAAAGTAGCACATGCAAACAATAACTGAAACTCTGCAGCGCATTTTCAAATAAGGCTAACATCTTATATTACAGTTGTAAAATATTAGCTCTGTACATACTAATCTTATTTACATAAAAAGAATAAAATAATATTCCAACTATCTATGGTATTAACAAGAAATAAACTGAGTGTTTATTTAGTCTCCAGAAACATAAGTCCATGGAATCCTAACACTTTTTCAGTCTTAAATATATTTATATATATATTTATATTCATATATGAAGGTATTTATTAAATTATTTAAGCGAAGCCAAAACCTTCCGAACACTCATGGATAGCTTTGAGAAGGTAAGAACGTAACTTATCGTATGTCTCATATACAGGTAAATCCAACTGATTAAAGCTGAAACAAATACATCATTAATTGCTTGTCGACGTCAGGCTGATCAGAAGAGTGTAGTAAATTTTCAAAGAAACATGGAGGAAGAGCTGACGGAGGAATTCCAAATGACCATGGGCTTAAGGCAGAGCTGTCCACTAAGCTTACGGGTTTTTAATCTGAGGTGTTAGAACGAGGAGTGAAATTAGGGAGGAAAAGAATTTGGTCCATTAGTTTTGCAGATGACTTGTTGCTGAGGAAAGACAGTGGTACTTTGGTGAAGCGATGGAAGGAGGTGAATCAACAGGAAAAATTCGACAAAATTCAGAGATCGGAGTACAATAGTAGGTACAAAAGTATATGTGTATATGGGAGTCGGATTATTTGGAAGGGAAAATGGGGATGGAAGAAAGAGTGATTGCGAGATTCATGTGCGGTAAAGAGAAGAGAAAGAATAAGTACTGGATGGGGAAGGAATATGGAAAATGCTCTGTGGAGTGGGTCAAGATGAGTTGAATGCTGCAAGGTAAAGGATATAGAGATGGATAGGGAGGCTGGAACAGAGGGACCCATAACATGTAGTATTAAATTACATTAAATAAGTAAGTATGCTAAATAAAGGTTTTGTTTTAATTGCTAACTAAAGAGAAAAAAATCAATATTACTTACCAAGTATGAGCAGAGGGTAAACGATCAGTTGATCGATCATCTCGATGAATTTGGAACTTTTGTACACCGTTCATTCCCTCCAACGCTCCAAAACCTTGAAGTGGAACTTTCGAAGTTCCAGTGACAAACTGTAAGAATTTGGCTCTATCGGCTTGGTCAAATGAACGTAGAGCTCTCCAGAACCACTGAATCTACATATACATATAAATCATCACCTAATTCAAAAAATTGAATAAAAAAAAATACCTGAAGTGATGTTGCTTGGTACTTATGATATTCTGTGTTAGCTTTCAAATCTTCTATGTCAACATTGGGCAGGCCAGAAATGAGAAGTTCTAATTCTTGTTCATTAAAAATAGAAATGAAACGTTTTGGTATGATGTCATAAAACCCTTCTAAAAAGGCCGTTAATCTAAAATAAAAAGAAAAAAAATAGATTTTTTTAATATATGCTTTTGGTAAATATAACTTACTGCTGTCTAATGGCACCTGTCATCTTCATTTGACAAGATCGTCTAACATACTCCATCTTATTTTCTTCAGTAACAGGAACATATCTTCCATTAGGAATCAAATCCCTTGTTTCAGTGACTCCAAATTCATTAATTTCCGTACTGAAGGTGAGATCACAACCCAAATCGTTTATTTTGTTTTCCATTAAATAAACTAACCCTCTATAAAAGCTATAATCTTCACTTTCCATATCGGTGTATTTTACAGAAATTCCCAAAATGTGTTTATAGAATGATCTTGTGAAGTAACATTCTAGTAATTTGTTGTCATATATTGCCTTGGCTAGAAGAATAAGTTACATATTTTATGTGATATAAAGAATAAATTTACATACCAATAACTCGACCAACGAATTTGTAATAGCACAAATGATTAGGATTACAGTGGCTAGCAGAATTTATCATGTAAGTGACACGGTCACCAGGTGACACAGTAAACAAAGCATACATAGGATTGAAGATGTCACGTGAAATAATCACATACCATTCTCTAAGCAAACCACCAGCATCTTGTCCCTCTTCATCTATTAACAAAAACATTTTGAATATTTAAATAAATAACAATAATTATAAACCAACCCTCAAACACTATATAAAATCTATTTTTCCATTCTTCCGGTGTACGACGATATAATTCCCTGAAGGAATCTTCAAATACATGTTCTCGACGTACATGAACTGCTGTCTCTTCACGTCTAAGATTCTGATCTAATCTTTCCAATTCAGTTCTAAAGTATCTTCGTTTAATATCAAAATCTAGTACTCTGGTGTGATCCACCAGAACAGAAAATGGTCCATCGGCTAAATGAGCTGTACTCTGTCTTAATATCTGATTCAAAACTGTTCTATGCTTTTCAGCAAAATTAAGAAATTTGAGTTGATCTGTTGGAACAACTCGGCTACTGTTACCATCTGAAGAGTTTAATGATTCTCCAGATACATTTTGAGTACCAGAAATAGACACAAAAAGAGTTTCTTGAGCTGATATATCTTGAGCAGCCAGTTCTGTTGTTGACTTATTTGTATCTGTTATACTCGAGTTGTCGGGTTGTGGGGAATGAACCAAGAAAAATGCTTCAACAGCAGGCTATAAATAGAAAATACAGTTAACAAAGTTTATCATTTTAAAGTAAAATTTAATTAATAAATAACATAATAAACATTGTTTACTGAAAAATCATCCGTTCATAATACTGATTTTACATTACCTAAAAAAAAGAAACTTTCTTAAAGACTAAATATAATTTTCAATATATACAAATATTAAAAATTTAAAAATAACCCACTTGTAAGACAAGGACGGCATGATGATCAGGTGTATGCTCCAACTCTAAAAGGCACTGACTTAAAGTGTTCCACAAGTTTTCCATATCTTCCATTTGCTCACTCAATGAACATAATTGAGAAACGACAGCCGTTTCTTCTGAAGCAAAGAAATAGCATACATATTCTAGGGTGGAAAAGAAAAAAAATATTAATTTTTGTTTTAAAAAGCACACACTCCTTTTGTTTCTGAATGTTAAAACAATGTGACAAGAATATACTTTTTTTTTACTAATTTGACGTTTGGCGTATTTTGATATTATTACCTTTTTCTAATGTTTTCCCAATAGCCTCACGTATCTGACCAATGACGCGAAGCACACGTAAGAAGAATATCTGGCTGGAAGATTTTGAAGTCAGAGGGACCATAGAAGGCAGTTGTAAGTCACATGAAGCTTTAATTTTTGTAGATGCCGTTATAATTACAGCTTCTTTGGTAAATCTATTGTTAAGAATTCCTTTGGAAGTACTAGGATTTTGTTCTTCGTGTCCTTTATTTTTTTGAACTTTGTGAATATCTTTCAATTCTGACAACATATCTTCAATCTGACCTCTAACAATTTCGCCAATTCGTTGAGCGCCTTTTAATAAAAGATTCATAATCTAAAAGACATACATTAATACATTTCAAGTTGTTTATTTAAGGTATATTACCGTTACACTCATTTGCATGGAGCAATTAGATAAATTTAGAAGCAAAGTCGTAACTTCTTCCAAACCTTCCTCGGAACAACTTTTATATGTAAGAACGTTTACAGCTAGATTTAAAGCAGATTCTGGAGCAGATACGCTCTCAAAGTTTTGGGACGTATTTTTATTAGTGCGGGAGGAATCTGATGACTTTGAAAGTTCTGGCATGCCTACAGATATTACAGCTAAAAGACGTAAGAGTTTATCTGTTAGATGTACACTGCCACGTATAACAGGAGATGAAAGCATGCTTAGTAATTGTCCAAATGCAGACTGTTCAAAAGTAAGAACTGCACTTTCTGTTTCACTAGCTAAATTTTGTGTACTGTGCGTTTTCGTCAAGCTCTTGCCTTTCTTTGTGCTAGCTGCATCAAGTTTCAATAACATATCCCAAAAGTCCGTGTTCTCATTCTTAAACTTCACAGGACAAGTAGTTTTACTTTTATCTTTCGGCTTCAGAGGTAGTAAAAATGATGGAAAGCTTCTAGATAAGGAAGTAAAAAGATCAAGAGCATTTCTGCATACAATTGGTGCTGCTTGGGGATGAATAGTTATAGTGGTTACGTTAGTCCTCTTTCCAGACATTCTATTAACAATGAACACATTGGCATGACATCCCAATGCTGCTTCCATACGAATATTTAACCAATTGGCTCCATTGCCCATATTTTTAAAATCTGTTAATAATTTACTAGTTAGTGGACCAGGTCTTGGCATACGTTTAGGTTTGTTAAGAGAGTCATCTGGCTTGACGTGTACACTTTTATCAATAATTGACAAAAGTGCTTTAACCACCCACTTTCTTGTTGCAACATGGTAACATAAATTCCGAATCACTCTATGTAAACGTCCTGTATTTAATTTTGGGTCATCAACAAATAAAAGAACTAGTAAACAGGACAATGATTCATGATCAAGTAGTTGTCGACCTCTAATTCGTATATTTCCTGAATTATTACTAGATGGCATTATACCATGAGTGCCCCAATTCCACTGCTGTCGATGTGGCAATAGTGTACTAAAACGAGAACCTAATCTGCCACCTCTAGTAGAATGTCTTATTATTGTCGTAAGATTACTCTGAAAAAATCTTTCGTGAACCATTTGTCTATTACGAGCTTCCCAATCTCTACGCAAAGTTTGCGCTTCTGCAGCTAAATCAGGAGGTAAGACTGACATTTGAGAATCTTCCATATCTGACAAAATCTAATATAATTTTTTATTTTAATAAAATCACAATATAAAGTCAGTACACTTACCATTGTTCTTAAAGATGGTTGCAAAGTTTCAAAGAAAGCACCTGCATCAACAGGTTCGTCTGGATTTGCTCGAGCGGCGGCTTGACGCTGTTGTTCCAATCTCTGCTGGGTGAGAACTTCTTCTTGCAGCGACGGAGGTAATGCAGCTAAAAACTCAGGGCTGACTTCACTCGATCCACTTGCTACAGCTTGATCAGAACCTGAAGCAGTCATAGAAATACGTTGTTGTAATCTTAGCAATCTGTGTTGCTCCAAAACTTCTCTACGCATTTCAGGAGGTAACGCATCTAAAAATGATGGATCCACACCTTCAGGGACATCCTCACTTGTTTCAGAGTTTCTAGTCGCCTCGCCTGACCCTCCTTGATCTGTACTGGTTCCTGCTGGCGTTTCACAGACTTGTGATTGACTAAGTACTTCAGTTGAACTCGTATCATGAGAATTTTGCGAACTCTGTGCAGTCTGGTCAGTATTATTACTTTCGGCTTGGCTCAGTCCTTGGCTATCACTACTAGTATTATTTGAAGAATAATGAAATAAAGGTCTTAATAAAGATGGTGGTAATGAATAAGGACCACGTTGGTACCTGCTTGAAAATAATAAACTTGCTGAACCTTGTTGTTCTTCCTCGTTCTCTTCTTCTTGGTCATCGTCATGTTCTTCATCATGATCCTCATTGGCCTCATTTTGTTCTTCAGTCTGTTCATTTTGTTCTTCCTCACGCCCATCTATTATGTCTATACGTGGTGGTGATGGTATTATATTAGATAACACAAAACTTTCTTCGGAAGAACGATTGTCCCCAGGAAAATCTAAAAGTGTGGTAAAGTCGAATGGTTCATAAGGATCAAAATCACGAAACGGGTCATCATCATTATTCTGAGGTCTGTCACCACCTGAAAATGTTGGAAAATCAACATTTATCTTTCACAGTTTTTATACTAATCTTTCATTTTGAAGTGGTGACAGACTTATAGTAATTGTTAAATTCAATTCTTATAACCACACCTATCAATATTTCTGGCTAACGGTTTTTTATAATTTCCACGCGGAAAGAAAGCATATCAATATGACAAATTACACCATAACCAAGAATCAAATTTACGACTACACAAAAACACAAACAATTACCCCTAGGTCTGTTACCGTTCAAATCAATCACCAATTAAAAAACTCTCACTTACCTACAAGGTTAACCACACGAATAGGTTGCTGTTCGCTTTGTGAGCCTGTACGGTTACCAGGTGCTCCATGTGTATTCGTTGGAGTATTATATGGCGAATCTTCTAAAGGAACACCATCAATATCCTCTTCAGAATCTGTAAAATCATTTGATTCTAATAATTTAATTACTACAATTTATCAACATGCATAATTATTTTTTAAATGTAACACTGAAATTCTTCCAAAATGTGTCAGAGGCAATATTTTTATAAATCATTTACGTTTATCTTATTTAAATACAATTTCTCAAAAAAATATAGAAATAACAATACACTCAATAATTTTTTAAACTTACCATCGAAAGGAATTCGTTGTAAAGCTGTTGGTACAGAAGAATCCATATTTTCAGCATTTGGCACAGACGTCGACGCCGCACCATCTTGGTTTTCATCATTTTTTTCACTTTCTTCAGCATTAGATTTATTTTTACTCTGTTTGCTTTCTTCCAATTCTACTTTGCGTTTTCGTTCAAGCAATTCTGCATTTCTAAATCGTAACAATGTTGGTACTAGCCTGTTACAAATATATGTAACAACATCATTCATTGATTCGGCATCGACGAATCTAGATTCTTCTTTCCACCAGTGCAAAGCAACAGGAATATGATTGATGGTTGCCATCATACTGGGCCCAAATAAATATCCTGATTGATCAACAAAATCAATTTGCTCTTCAACTGAAGGAAACAATCCGAAATTATCCATAACGACAACTCTTGCAGTGTCTCGCAGGCCTGGAGAGTTCAACATTTGATTCGACCCCAAGTGGATGTTTTGACCATTTGGACCAAGTAATCTGGAAATAAGTTCTTTTAAAAATAGTTCCGTATGAAAAACTAAACTATGTAAAACTGAAAGAAAAATTTACCAAAATTCTCTTATTAAACCTGCCTTTGTAAAATCACTGGTGGATTTGTATTTCTCGCATTTAACTGTAAATACTGGTAACGTCTGGTTCTATTTGTTCTTTGGTTACGTGTAGCTGTATTTGTTGTTGTTTCATTATTATGCCGTGACACTAATAATGGATGAGTAGAAGGACCTAAAAAAAAATATAATAACATTTTATATTTGTTTTTTTAAGTTTAACCAACCTGATTGATCGTTATTTGGACCATTATCTTCAAACAACGGTATAGAGAATCCATTATCGTTCCATCTAACAACGGGAAATGAATCATTTTCTGAATCATCCGGATACTGAATCATAACAATATCTTCATCTCTATCGAGATTTGGTGCTAAAATTACATATTATATTAACCATTTAAGCCTTAATTACAACATACAGTTTTCAAAATCATCATAGTTGTTATCGTCATCGTCATCCCCATCATCGATGTCTTCATCTTCTTCCTCATCATCGTCATTTTCATCATCGTTTTCTTCCCCATCGCCATCATCTACTTCGTTTTCTTCATCGTTATCATCCTCATCAACTTCTTCTGATTCACCAGAATCAGTACTCATCAATTCCTCCTATAATAAAATTTAAATACATAAAATGTATATAATACAAGAAGAAACTATACATTTGAACATTAAAAAAGAACACACTACAGTAAATAAATAAAAACTTACTGTTGCATCTCTTTCATGTTCATATCCAAGATTAGCATCGTCATCAATTTCCATTGTAGCATTGCCGCCATTAGGACCACGTTCAAGAAACTGTTCCATAATTTCCTCAAGAACATTATCATCATGAACTCCAGATGTAATAGCATTTCCTTCAAGACTGGATGCAACTGCTGATAGGTCATGTTCAGTATTTTCTGTATCCTCGACCGTTTCTTCACCCTATTTAAATTGCAAAAAGTGAAAATGTATCAAATAAATATTTTAAATAAAGAAAATTCACAATACACACCTGAGCATTAGTGGCTTCAGTTGACGTACCACTGTGTGTATTTCCAGTTTCATCTAAATGTCGTTGTCGTTTTTTTGTTAAATTTCCAGTTATATTGCCAGTAACGGGTTGATTGACAATCTTAGATAAGCATTCCATTGGTTTTAAAGCAGAGTTAATACTCATAGGAAAGTTAGGACTAGACATATCTAAACAATGTGGAACTCTTGCTAAATCGTTAAATATACCTTTACATAGCATAAGTCTAGCGATATTATTAACATTGGCATTAAAAGTTTGTGATTTAAAAATGCGGACTTGTTGGACAGGTGGACACTGTTCAATCATGTTCAAAATAATTCCAGTTATGTGTTGAATACGGGTATGTTTTTCAGTTGATTCAGTCATTAAAAGGGCTCGAATTAAAGCAGCTTTTACTTCAGTAACTAAAGTAGTTTGTGCATCTGGTGAATGATTACATGATGCTATTCCAGAAATTAAATTTCTACACATCATGGAGCAATCTCTGTCTGATATTCCCTCTGCCATTGGTAAAATTTTGTCAAATAAGAATGCCAAGCAAGTACAATCCTAGTAAAAAAAAAAAAATTATTTACAATAACACTAATATAAACAATTATACCTCTGGGATACTATCACCATTTGATTTAAATGTGTGTTCTGTAATTATTTTAGCAACTCCTGCATAAGAAACAACTGCATCAGCAAGTATCTTAATAATACTGTGTTTTGCTAAGATTGGTCTCTGACCAACATCCTGAGTTGATTTTTCAATTGTATTATCAGTGCCACTCGGTTTGGAAGAAGATCTTGCTTCATCTTGAGTATCAACGCTTAATATATCATTGGATGTCGTGTTACTACTAAGCAAATAACTGGCTCGTTGACACATCGATTCCCTAGAGCTTGAAGCAGTATTAGGTTGTTTGGAGATTTCAAAGTTTTCTTCTTCTGGCTGACTAACTTCAATTGGTTGAATCAGAGAGTTAAGTAACTCAATTATAACAATTATGGATTCATGTTCTTTTATCGGTGGAGCTGGTGTTCTACTAGAGGGTTCAGTCTTCACAGGGAAACGTGTATCTACCTCATCACCTAGCATTTTTTATAAGAAAATTTGTTATCAAAACAATGCGCTAAAGGATAATGTTTATAAATACTTACTTCTACGAAAACTATTCAAATCAACTCTCAATGTAGCTTTAGCAACATCCAAAAATGTTACAGGATCTCGAGTAACAGCACTTCCTAAAGATCTTAACATAAACATTAATTCCTTATATGGTGGTGGGGTAGATGGCAAGGCCCTGCCTCTAACTACTTTCTCCATGGCATATTTAAGTGTCGAAGGTCCTTCCAACGTATGCCTAATAAGCAAAGTTGCCAAAGTTCTAAAGCCATTGAAAATCATCACTTCTCTTAATTGTATTAAGCACATTACTCCTTCTTCTTGAACAAAAACCCTTGCATTTTCGAAATCTTGTGTTAGTCTCAAACATAAACGCATTATTGCATGTAATGTATCTTTATCAATTTCGGTATTCATGAGTTTAACACAACTTCTTACTATGCTTTCAGATTCGTGGCTGCTGAAACCAGGAATAGGAATGCAACGATTTTCTTCTCTT
Source organism: Lethrus apterus (assembly GCA_018397195.1). NCBI lineage: Eukaryota > Metazoa > Arthropoda > Insecta > Coleoptera > Geotrupidae > Lethrus > Lethrus apterus. The sequence continues at coordinate 14,433 of JAFFZR010014791.1, read as the reverse complement.
TCAGTCAAACACACTTGTTCATATTCCATGGAATCAAATATATCAATTGGGCATTCATTGCCCTTTTCAAATGATAAATTAATTGGTGTCATACTGATCGGTCTGTTGTTATTACTTTCTTCATTAATTTGTTGCATATTTGTAAAGCTAATTGTGTAACGACGTCTTCCACACGTAATCCTTACAGTTTGTTCACCATTCCAGTAAGCTTCATTTATTATTTTGTTATTACTTGGTGAATATGCTGTCCATTTACCTGATACCACATCATACCATTTCCAAACACGTTTGGTAACCAAATGCATGTGACGTTTACGTTGTGTACATACAGCTACTTTTCCCAAAGAATCAATAAGCAATAAGATTGGCGTTAGCCATTTAGGTACAATCAATTTTTTATTTTTGCTTAAAGTGCTTCCAGCTATTGAAATAAGTTTAATAAAATGATGTAAAAGATCGGCTCTGTGTATAGCTAATCCACAAGGTCCCCTCATATCAAAGTATGGTGGCACTTCAAAAAACAATGTAAATAAGTGCGTATAATATGCTAAGCGAAGTGCATTATTTGATTCACAAAACAAATCACTGCTCTCACTCATTTCTCCTTGATCATCCAATGATGACTCATATAATTCACAGATATCCAACAGTAATTTACAAAATTTATCTAGTAATTCTTCTCTAAATTCTGGTCCATTTCGTTTCATAATTGTTACTAGTAAATCACAGATTTTAAATACTGATTCGGGGATGGCTTCAATTAAATCGAGACAAATTTGAAGTGCTCCGTGTGTGAAATTATCAATTACTTCTTCAGATAAAGGTGTAATATCATCGACGATTTCTTCTTTTTTACGAGCTGCTTCTGAAGAAGGTCCTGGTTCACCAAGAGACATAGCAATAGCTTGAATAACCTGATCATCTTCAGACATATCTATGTCCATACCACTCGGTGTTCCCCTTAACAACGAAGGTGGGTTTGAAAATATATATTCAGTTGCTTGTTCAACGGTCAAAGAATGCATTAAAGCTTCCATTGCCTGTTCCTGGGAAAAACCCATATCCATCAATGTTCTTAAACTTTCAGCATTTACATCACCTTCCGTTCGAGCTGTAGAACTGGTAGAAGAAGCTGTACTACCAGGAGGTCCGCTTTCAGTAGGTTTCTCGTCCGTTTTAGTCAGACGATCTTTGATTATTTTCTCACCACGCAAAATATGTCTTAAAATTGACAAAATTGATTCGCTCATTCTAATACCATACGATGGCAATGGTTTCTTTCCCCATAATAAACTAACAGCTTCAAAAGCTAATTTATGGATTTGTATCAAATATTTCAAAGGATCAAATGCAACAGATTTGAAAGCAGTCTGTGATTTATTCGTTATAACATGAGGTGAATCTAATATTGCTTTTGGATTAACCATTTTTTCCAATAAAGTTAACCAAGCATCAAGAAATTCTCCTGTACCTATAAAACATAAACGTTGCGTGTCAGCTAACTTCAAATTAAAGCAAATTAATGTTTTAGTGATAAACTCGACAAACTAAACGAATGGGAAATCTGAACATATGACACTTTAATTCTTATATTGAAGACATTAATTGGGACTTATAACCTTAAATACTACAATTATTTCAATATAAAATTCTGAATACTTGAAATATTAATAATTTAAAAAAGTTGAAACTGATTTAAATGATAAAAAAAAAGACTTACCTTCAGGTAAATTGGGATGTTCTAACCCTTCTTCTAATGGAATTGTTCCACCAGCACTTAAAGCCCATCGAAATGTGTTGAAAAATGTTGTCTGGCCACCCAAACTAACGAATTTTTGCAACATAAGATGGTATGGATATCTTTTTTCATCAAAAAGCATAGGACTAGTAAATCCAACACTGCAGATCAAGAATGTCAATCTAAATTTTGGAACTGGACTAGGTGGTAATTTATCAGAATTTAATCCATTAGCTAGAAGTGAATTCAAAGCCATAGCAACTGACTGTGCATGAGGACTGGGGAACGCCGGCGCAGCCACAATACTTTGACCTCTTCTTTGCCGAATGGGCGATCCAACACATAGTTTCACTAACAACCCAAAAAGCTCCGCCAAAGCACGTCCTAATCGTGAAGATGCTCCAAGTAAAGGTTTAATGTATTTAAGCTGTTGACTGGTTGGTTTGCTGCCAGAATTTGTATCGGTATCAACTTCCATAGAAGACTGAGGATTAGTCGTTAATGCTTCCATTGCAGATGCAACGTTACCGGTGGTGTCAACATTGACTTCAGCTTTATCTATGATTGGAACATTTAATTTTTCCATGTCTTCTCGTCCAAAATCACAATCTGAAGGTATAACATCATCACTGCAAAGTGCTAATAACAAGGTACTCTCCCAAACAAGAGAAGTATATAATTCAGCAAGTCCTTTTAGAACTACTATTCCTTTTTCAGAGCCCCAATGTTGTAGAGATAAAGTCCTAATTTCATTCTGTCCAGTACGACATACATGAACAAACATAAGAACATAGCCATGAGCAGCCCCCATTGCGTGTAAGAGTGGAGTTGCAGATTCAGTACTGAATGCCGTCTCTAAATGTGGAGCACTTGCAAGTTCGTGTAATAATTTTGAACCTCCTGGTACATCAAGGTGTGAATACAATGGTTTCAATTTTGCAAGAACTTCATTCAGTTGGGTTAGTCCTTGTTCCAAAACTTTCGGTTCATGAGCAAGATTTAAAATACTTTTACAAACTGATGCTACTGCTTGTGCTGAATTAGTTACTGGGCAATCAACAGGCAGATTTGGTAAGCCGAGTATCTTCAACAAAGGAACTAATCCACCTTGATTTACGAATTCTCGGCAATGGTCATCAGTCGAATTATTACTGAGAATAGCATCAATGAATTTTGTTACATTTAGTATATATTCTGTTAAAGCAATGGGAGTTTTTTCACTAGAATGTGGCTGAGATTCTTGTGTGTCTGCCTGTGCATTTTGTGATGATGTGGATGCTTCCTCCTCATCCTCTTCTTCCTCATCATCAGACGAACCTGATAGAAAAACTGTTAATAATAATAATAGATTAGTAACAATATATTTTGCATGTATCTCCTATGATTCTACGAATACCATTGTATAAAATCTTTTTTTTTTCTTGAGCATGCAACCAAATTAAAAGTCGAGTTGTGCAATAAAATATATTTATTACTTGATTGCTCAAGAAAAAAAAAAAAAAAGATAAGTATAATCAACCAAGAATTTGACACTACTATTATATAAAATATACGTTTTATTGCAATACAGAACTTACCTTCTGTGTTAGACGTAGTTCTTTGAACGTTAGTGGGAGAAAATTCTGATTTACTGTGTGGTCTCCAACAAACATATTTTGGATCAGAGCCAAGTTGACATAATTCATGAAGTAATTTAATAATAGCTGACGTAGCATCAACCTTTAAGCTTGGTTGATGTCTCATAAGTTCATCCATAGAATTTCCTAAATTAGATGCAGCATCACCCATTGGATCTGAACTCCTCCTTTTTCTCATTGCCGACAAATAAACTGGTGATAATAATACTTTAAACAGTCTCTCAAATGGCTTCCACTTAACAAACGAAGCAAGTCCTCTTGCATTCAAACATAACGCACTGAATACATTTGGTAAAGATGCTAATACTTCGCGAGTGGCGGGTACGTCTTTAACGAGCAAAGCTTGCAAAACAACATCAGTAAGTCCGTTGTCTTGAATGGTTGACAATAAACTCGGTTCTTGGAATACGTACACAGTTACGACGTCAGTAGCAAGTAAAAACAATGACGGTCCGTAATATTCAGCATTTGAAATAATATGTTTTAAAGACGTCGGTAATGTTCCTTCCATTAAATGTCTTATATGTTCCGAAAACGTTGAGTCTTGCAATGCTTTTTTGAGGAAATTAAGCATAGATTTCAAAAGAGCTGCTCGTTGTGGAAGGCAACTTTTACCAGAATTTTCAAGATTGAATTGAAATTCAAAACTAACTGGTTCTTCTTCTTGCACATTATCTGATGGACCTGCTTTCTCACTTTCATTATCAACAGGTATGTGTTTAAAATCGTAACTATGCTCTTTAACACATAGATTTATTTCAACCTATCAAAAAAAAAAAAAAAAAATTACACCATTTATGAAATGCCCAATTTAGAAAATATATATTTATATAGATGTGTTTGAACTTGATGGGTTACAAAGCATAAAAGCACGTTAAATTAAAGTAATTGGCACAAACAGAGTCTCCAGCTGTAATATAACTCATTACTTCATTTCAAACAATAACTAGTCACTCAATTGTCCCATGCCCGGCATACTAATATTCATAGGATTATCGATCAGACCTTTTATTATAGGGAAACAATATCATAAAATTCAATATCAATATCATAACATATGCAATGATATTCAAATTTGGCAAATATATAAATGGCGGATTCTGATATAAGTTACACTACAAATATAAATCGGCAATTTCAATTTTCGAATAATTAAAATTTGTTTATGGGTATTCTGATTTAAAAACACCAATATTTGACGGGAGTAACATGAAATGCTACTGCACAACCTTAACAAATGCCAGGGGTTAATTTTCCAGGAATTTTTTTGTTATTGATCTAATATGGAAAAACACAAAAGTAAAATACTGGAGAACATATTACAATGGGAAATGTGCAAGTAGTCAGCATAAAGAATAACTAGAAAGACTTACAGTCAGACAAACAAAACTGTAAAATATAAAGTTAAAGTACTGAACACTAATTTACTGTACGAAAAGCAAGATAAAACAAATAAAGTGCTCATAAAATCATATCTGAAGCCAGAACTGTTGAATTCTAATTATGTTATGTGTGGGGTAATAAAATTATTTTTAAGTACATTAGTGGGTCAACGAAACCGGTCCAGCTTGTTTTTTCGATTTAATCAATTTACAAAAAATGCTCAAACACGTCAATTTTTGTTCTAAAGGGGACACTTGATTTAGCTATTTTCACTCGGGTTACATCAACCCTTAAGTGGGTGGGTGGGGTTGCCACCCCAATAATTTTAAATGGGAACAGGGGTTAAATGATAAGTTTTTTTTTGAAGTCTATAACTTTGTTGTTACAACGGTTTTTTATTTTTGAAATTCGAACCAGTAGTTTTTGAATAATAACGTTTTAAAAATTTATTATCTAAAAAATAGGTGTTTACATGTTAACGGATTAAATGTTGAAAATGTTCACCACCGGCTTCCATACAATAATAATAGACACTGTTCAAAATGTTGTCGGACATTTTTCAGCATTTCGGGAGTAACTTGACTGCATTCGTCTGTAATACGTTGTCATAGTTCTTGTATATAATTTGGTTGGGTTGCATAAATGTTACTCTTTAAATAAACCCATAAAATCAAGGGGTGATCTGGATGGCCATTCATTAGGGCCTCTCCTTCCATTCCATCGACCAGGAAGCCTTTCATCTCTCTCACTTGTATTGCAAAGTGAGGGGGTGCAGCATCTTGTTGAAATATGAAATGATCTTCAAGATATCGCTTATCGTTCTCGATTCTTCCTGGTTGATGGATTGGAAGGAGAGACCCTACTGAATGGCAACCCAGATCACCAGATTTATCACCCCTTGATTTTTTTTATGGGATTATTTAAAGAGTAAAATTTATGCAACCCAACCAAATTCCTATACAAGAACTACGACAACGTATTACAGACGAATGCAGTCAACTTACTCCAGAAATGCTGCAGAATGTCCAACATTTTGAACAGTGTCTCTACTATTGTATGGAAGCCGGTGGTGAACATTTTCAACATTTAATCCGTTAACATGTAAATACCTATTTTTTAGATAATAAACTTCCCCCCCCCCCCACTTAAGGGATGTAACTCGAGTGAAAATAGCTAAATCAAGTGTCCTTTTAAAACAAGGCGAGTAGTTAGCAAATGTTGGCAACCCTAACTTGAATCGATTCATAACTACTTCAAATGCGGAAGAAAAACAAACCTAATATGAACAACAAAATAAAGAAATTAAAGAATAACTTCTGCGACACCTCAGAAGAAAAAAAAACCTTTTTGAACTTTGCTCAGATCTATACCTTAATTTAGAATAACGCTGTAAGACTTTGGTACCTGTCTTTCTAAAACCTGTATCTTCTAAAACAATAAAAAAATTTCAACAAATGCGGAGTTAAGTGTAGTAAATAAAGCATTTTGTAGTAAAATGTTGAAGCAGTGAGCATTTTGACAAATAATCTATATAAAAAAAATCAGTTTTAAATTTTCAACCAGAACGACAATAATAATACAATTTTTGTTACCAACATTTACAATAAAGTGTAAAACTTTCAGATTTTCCAGATATTTAACAATGTGTTTATTATATACGGACTGTATACTCCTCTCTGCCCATATCTCACAAACTACCAATGATTTTGTTTAAATTTTAAAACATAGTCTATTGTAACATTGTGCTTATAAATCAACTTCTAATCTTTGAGTGATGGGTTGAGCAGTACAAGAGCAGTATGTGCTAGACACCCTATTAGAACTTCTACCGCAAGTTCAAATACAGACTGTGTAGTAAAAAGCATAAGATAAAAAATCCCGAAAAAACTTTCAAATTCATTTCAAATATAAAATTTAAATGTTAACTTACATCTAATCTATTTATGAAGCTTTGAAGACCACCATGAGAGTAGAAGGCCTGCATATCAATATTTGTAATCAGATCAATAACACGAACAGCTCGTGTTACAAACTAAAAAATGATTCATTACAACCTTACCATTAAAATAAAAGTAAAAACTTACTGTGATATGTTCTAGTTCAACTCCATGCCAATTAATCACTTGAAGAAGAGATTCCATCATTCCACATGAAACCAAAGCATCACCACCAGATTCATAACTGGCAAGATGATAAAGGAATGAAAATAAAGCTGTTGCAAGAGGCAATGGAAATTTAACTTTTAAATCACTACTTAATTGAGAATTTACTCCAACATCAGAAACATATTCCATATACTTTGAAGGATCTTCGATTTCTTCGATTTCTTCGATGTCGATCTCCGCTGAAGAGTCAAGCTTCTCATCAGATTTACTTGTTTTATCATCGGTTTGACTTGTAAGACAAGAGATGCAATATCTAACTAGTACAGGTAAAAATCCATGGTACTGGCTGGCTCCAGTTACATCAATTATATTATTTAATCGGGAACCCGGTTTCCTATAATTTAAATTTTTAATTAACGAATTAATGTTTGATAAAAACAATTACTTTGGAAAGTGTGGATTTCTATCCAAGTGAATAATTGAGGTTAGTGTCCTTAAAGCAGCAGAACGTATTTCAACCAAATATGGTAATTTTAATTCAATCAACTCTACTAATTCTTCGAGAAGTCCATTATAAAGTAATGTATGAGCCGAATCTTGAAGTGCGTTTGCATATACAAGAACTGAAAGGGCTTGAAGTCGAGCTTGAACACACAATAATCTATTTCGATAATTTGAGAAGTGATAGGCCAAACGCACATGTGTAAATAAAAGCATCTGAAAATACAAAAATTTTATTTTAATTTAATTACCAAACTCTTTCTTACTTCTTTATCTGGTGGTATAGCATAAATAGACATTAGCCCTTTCATAATTTCTGAGGGCGACTTCCTAATTTGATCGACGTGTTCAACATGTATATAAGTCATATTTTGTTTCCCTTTGGGATCCTTAGAATCATTTTGTTCATTATGAAACTCAAAATGGAGAGTAGTCCCAGATGGAGGCGTTGGTTTCTCTGGACTGCAACAGTCTGCTAATCCAAAACCATTTTCTTTGCCACCCCAACTCTATAATTATACATTACATATTTTGACAATAAAATACACATGAACATACCTCTGCCAAATGGTGTAATCGAGAAATAAGTACTAATCGTTGATCACAGTGCATACGTGTGATAAAGTTACTACGTTTTGAAAACATGTAAAGCAAATTCAGTACTCCAAGGACGACGGACATATCGCTTGATGCTAAGAGTACAAGTAACTTGTCCATTGATCTGTAGGTGTGTCGAGAAAATGAGTGCTCTATGAGCAAAGTTGTGAAATGTAAAATCCATAGCAGTAATTTTTTATCCTGCAATCATAAAAATATATTTTTATATGTAAAAAAACCATGTTATTTTTAACACAATATATTTTTTTTAAATCTAGTAGGTCTAGAATTTAAACTTTGAATTTATCTTTCATAAACATTTTCAAACCACATAAAGAATGAAACTGAACACCTCCATACTCATTTTGATGGAAACAAATTATAATGAACAGTCTAGTCTAATTTGTAAAATGAATATAATTTAAAAAAATGGCACTCAAGGACAAAGAGTTGTGAATCGAACAAATAGGTCAGTTCATAGAAGCAATTAAAAACGATTTTGGACTTCTCTGACCTATCACAGAGCAAATTTCTGTTGACTGAACTTAGTTGCAAATGAAATTAAATATTTTAATTGGTCGATGAAATCGCAAACCGTTTAAAACTGTTCGCATGAACAAAGCTAAATGACATGTAATAAATCAATCAAGATTATGTTTATCTATTTACACAGCAAAAAATATCGTTTTGTATATCGAAGATTAAATTTTGAAGTATTTTTAACATTTTAATTCAAGAAAAAAGTTCGAATGATGATAGACTATGGCCCGTATTCACAAACGTCAGTTAACTATTATAATCTGTAGATTTTATTAAACTTGCTATTAAATCACTAGTTACATTCAAAATGCAATTCACCAAACAAGGCTAAAATTTAACTGTAGTTAAATCAAACGACTAAAATAATCCCTAGATTTTTCGTCAGTTAAATGTTACATCGACAACTTAACCTCAAATATTTTCATGTGATGAAAATTTACTTTTAAGGCTACTTACATGGACAAAATGGCTATATAAACGAATAACATGATGTAACGAAACAATATTATTCTAATTTTGTTCATGTAAATTTAAAAAATCAAACAAAAACAAAAATTATTTTATTTAACCTGAAATTAAATTAAAAATCACAACTTGTTTGGTGAAACATCAGTTAATTTTAATCTACAGATTTTATTTAATCGGAAGTTAGCAAATTAGACTTAACTAGCCTTTGTGAAATTATTGACTTATTATCACAAGCAGACAGTGCAACCATACATAAAAGCTGCAATGTATTTGTCATTCTGTCAAATTTTACAACTACCTAAACCAGTTAAGAGATAACAGTGTTTAACACTTGAAAATGGAAGAAAAAACCCAAATTTATATATAAATATAGCAATAAAATAAATTGTGTGTCATGTCACTATTGTTTTGTAAACAAAATATTGCTTTACGTATATAAAATATTAACTGAAACTATCTTGGTTCTTGATGAAACATTTTAACTCAATAAAATTTACATAAAAACTTGTTTTAAAATTTGGCACCATCACAAGTATTAGACTCAAAGTTTAGTGCTTTAATACTTTTGATGTTGCCGAAGTGCAACTTTTAAATAATTTTTTTTTTATGGAACAATGCCAAATAGTGTTTTATTGTCAGTTTTTTTTTTATATATTAAGGTTAAGTAACTACTACAAATAAATTTAAACAACATTACTTTCCGTTAAATTATTTAAATAAATAAAAATCATTGTGAAAATCAACTATGTATTTTAGTGATTAAAAAAAATGTACTTACTGAACAACTATATTTGAAGTCGCAGATTAAAGCCCATCTATTTTCAGGATCATTTTCTGTTGCTTCCTCAAGAACGGTGTCAAAAATTGCCAAAACTTCTTTCCAGTGACCCAATTCACATTTACCAAAAGTCCATGTATTAATTTTAGATAATTCCTCCAATAATTGGATGCGGCTACATTTTTTAAGCCGATCGATAAGCACTTTGCATTCAGAAGGAGGTTCCGAAATGCTTTTGCGTAGGCGACTGTGGTCAATCTTCATTATGCGTGATTCTTCTTCTATCGAACCTTCATAGTCAATATCTTCAGTTTGATCATCAACTACAAATAAAGTAACCTAAATACATGTACAATAATAATCATAAGACCCTCAAGACACTGCAATATGTACTTACTCTGGCTATAATATATACTCTCCGCCATGATCAAACATCATGTCATAAGTATTTTACAACCATCAAGCATGAACAATAATCTAAAAAGAAAGAAACAAACGGTGTGTATATCTGTTGAAAATAAATAATTTATCTGAAACGTGACGGTTAAATTCCTAATACAATGATTCACCGATAGCATGAAACCTCATTGTTGTAACTTCATTCTTACAAACATTAAACATTCATATCAGGTAGCAATATCACTTACATGTAGATTTTGTTTAATAAAGAAAACAAAATGTAAAATTTTGCTTAGTCACTGTCAACTACTAAAACATCTATGAAAAGACTATCAAAATAAAAAACAAAATACTACATACTTAACAAATGAATACAATTTACAAACTGCACTTAAACATTTGCATGTCGGATGGGAAAATTCAACTTTTTATAAGAACGCTAGGCGGCCATATTGAAAAAAATGATCCCAAACAAAATGCAACTATTTAATGTAACAACAGATTATGATCTGTTTTTTACGTTCTCAAAAGAATATTATAAATAAATATAGTACCTACAACAAAATGCACTAGGTAAAACAATTATTAACGCTCGAAAATTCACAATAAAAATTGTCAATCACGAATGGCCGCAAACCAGCACAATTCCGTACAACATGTACATGAAGTTGGTTACGAATACGAATATATCCATCTCTTACATATGGCGGGTGATGCAATAATATCCATAATAAATATTTTCCATAAAAGTTTAATTGAAATATTTATCAATTTAAATAAATATTTATTTCAAATGAGTATAAAAGGAAAACTTTCAATAACTCTTAAGACAAATATTTTAACTAAATTTTATATTTCGGTTATTTCCGCATTAGACTATACTATACTATAACTTCAGAGGGCAACCATTGGCGTAACACGTGATTTTTCAACTATTTTTATAAACGTAATCAATAATTTTACTATTTTTGATCGCTATGCCAAATTATTATAGCAGACTTAAAATGTCAATTTTGCAAAAATCTTTTAAAAAATTATCAAAGCCAATCTTAAAAATGTATTTAATGCACATAGCGAGATATACACGGCGTTAAAATTAATAGTAAAAATACTATCCATACCTTCTATTTACATATTACAATGCCTTAAATATTACTGAGCTCACAAGTTTTAAGAATAAAGTAATATCTGAACTTTATTCTAGATTGACATTAAGGATATCATTTTGAAAATTATGTATTTAATTTTTATGATGTTTCTTTTTTATAATGTATCTACAGAAAATAAATTGTTTACAGATTTTTCAAGAATAATGTTCCATAAGTTATAACTATAAGTATGGAATTAGACTTGTAAAATAATTCAGGATGTAAAAGCAGACTTTAGCATCGCACACATCGCAGCGCTAAATCACATTATTGAAGAAAAGTTAGGGTTGTGGAGTGTAGTTACTGTTTGTAGATCTGGAAGTGGCGTATGAATCTGTAGATAGGGAGAGTTTGTCGGCATGTCTGAATAAAACACTATTGAAAAGCAAAATCATAAGTAAACTAAACAAAATAAAAATATACAAGATACTAATAAGACCGGTTATAACGTACACTATGGATAATAGCGAAGAAGCAAAAAGATCTAGTAAAAGCAATTAATAGACTTGAAGAAGAAGCAAGGAAATTTGGATTGGAAATTAATGCACAAAAGACAAAATATATGAAAATAGGAACAGAACCAGAAGGAAAAATGAACTATTTAAAAACGCAACATCATAAATTTGAAACAGTCACTGTATACAACTACCTTGGAGCAACATTAGGACAAACAATTAAAGACAGAATAAAGAAGAGGATTTAAAACGGGTACCAACCATGTGGAAGGAATAAAACGCTATTGAAAAGCAAAAACAATAGTAAACTAAACAAAATAAAAATATACAAGACTCTAATAAGACCGGTTATAACGTACACTATGGATAATAGCGAAGAAGCAAAAAGATCTAGTAAAAGCAATTAATAGACTTGAAGAAGAAGCAAGGAAATTTGGATTGGAAATTAATGCACAAAAGACAAAATATATGAAAATAGGAACAGAACCAGAAGGAAAAATGAACTATTTAAAAACGCAACATCATAAATTTGAAACAGTCACTGTATACAACTACCTTGGAGCAACATTAGGACAAACAATTAAAGACAGAATAATGGAAGAAGAGCTGAAAAGAATTGAAAGGAAAATAATGAGGCCCATCTTAGGGCCAGACATAGTAGGAGAAGGAGAGAGAAGAGTAAAGAGAAATAAATAAATAGAACAGGAAAATGGAAATATAGTGAGATATATAAAGACTTAACTGGGCTGGACATATAATGAGGAGGAGACCAACGGAAATAATAAGAAGGGTAACACAATGGACCCCACAATAGCTAAGAAGAAGAGGTAGACTGAATAAGACCTGGAGAAAGGAGATAGAAGAGGTTATACGAGCGCTAGGAATAGTAGATTGGAAAGCGAAATGTCGGAACAGAAAGGAATGGAGAAAGATAACAAATACAGCCAAGACCAACAACAAAATGTAAAAATAAAGAGATTACGAGGATTAATCCCCCTCAAAAAAATGGATTTTAAAACGCTTTGAGCGTTAGCCATAATCCAAAGGATTGTAAGGCTTGATGATGATGATGATAATGATGATGGCGATGATGTACATCTAATAGTCTAATCAGATGACAAAATTACTTTAAAAAATATATCATAATTTAAAGAAAACACAAAAATCATTTTTTAGGATTTATTTTATATCAGATAAATGTGTTAACGTATACATTTGGTAATTAAATATAAACTAATATAAATTTATTCGATCCACATTATTTAAAGTAAGTTTTGAATAATTTCAGACGTGACATAGGTATGTAGATGTATAATTTATGTATGTATAATTTATATGTGTAACAATTTCAGTATTGATAAAAACAAATGCCGAAACATGTATGTAAAAGTACAAATTAAAAAAAAATCCAAAAAAGAAAGCCTCTCTTAATTTAATAATAATAATACAGTAGACCTAAAACAGCTCATTGAAGTAAATGAACTTACTTAAAGGTGGATCTTTTTTAGTGCTCACATATGGGCATGTCTGTAGTTATTAGAGTTCTCTACGTGAGAAAAAAAATAAAATGATATAATAATATAAATAATATAAAAATAACTTTTTACACATAATTTGTAATCAGTAGTTTGTGGTGCAGGCAATCCTTAGATGATAGAGATAAAAATAGAATTCCTTTATTCCATATAGTCAAATAAAATTATTATTATTATTTCACATTTAGGAGACAAATTCTTTATATGAAATTTGTACTATTTCAAAGTTCTTTTTACTGAGAAACAACTATTAACTCTTTTGTTTTAAATGACAATCATAGTTGACCGTGATGCACTTGTGTATTTTATTTATTTTCGAAATTAAGGAAATTACAGTTAAAACGAAGTTTAAATAAAAACAAAACTCAGTAGGCATTACACTTTTTAAATGTAATTGTAATAGGTGAAAGAACTTATAAAACAACACAACTTTCAAATAAAGAAATTGTCTCTTACAATGTGAAATAACAAAATTATTTGAAAATTAAAGAAATTGTATTTATATCTCTTTCTTCTAAACCATAAGTTTCTATTACAATTAAAACTACGTTGTTACTTATATGTGAGCAGTAAAAAAGATCCACTCTGTATAAGGTCAAAATAGCTTATACTATTTTACAGCCGATCTTAATCCAAACTTGAATCTGCAAAGTCTTAAGTTGAAGGAAAAATTTAGTTTTGAGTGAAATATGAAATTAAGCCCACTTTAAGGCTGTCACTGTAACAGCCTTAAAAAGCGGCGAGTCGGCGTTATTTCATGTCCTTCCGCTAAATTTCGATGCTTTTAAAAACGAGGCACTTATTCAGATGGACGCAAAACCGTGGTTTTCCGAAAATTTAAATATATATAAGATACGTAGTCAACGAGCTCGACACTCAAAATGAGATCTGTACGAGCGGCAGAGCGCAATGTTACGGCGTTCACCACTAGGTGGAGCCGTACATTAAAAATGTCAGAACTCACTCGGAACTAGTGCTGGCAAAATCCGTTGATATTAGGATCCGGATATCCGGATCCAAAACTATCCGGATACCCGAAGATCCGGATATCTGGGTTCGATGTACTATCCGGATCTGGATCCGGATCCTAGAACCGGATCCAGATCCGGATCCGGATCCGGATCCAGATCCGGATCCGGATCCGGATCC
>JAFFZR010014790.1:13052-36294 GCA_018397195.1 Lethrus apterus | reverse complement strand
ATAAATTATGCGGGTTTTCATGAGTCTCGTGGCTATATTGGATCCGCCATTTTGTTTAGACAATTTTTAACTTCAAATTTGTAATCAGCGACCTCAAAAACCCCCGAGTGATGAGTTTTGTCTGAATTAAACGTCTTCTTTGGGTTTTGGCCACGTTTTGGGGATTCGGTCCCACTGTGCGACGCAACCAAACCGTCCCGTCTTTCGATAATAAGCGTCTTCGGTCTCCGTGCTTTACATTTCGAAAGAGTTTCCGGCTCGAAAATGTATTTTCGCGCCCCAATAAACGTTTACTTTGACCGTGTAATGTCAAAAATCTTTCTTTTTGTTCGCATTTCGCGACAATTACGGAGCCTCTTGCGGGCATGTTTTTGGACAAACGGACAATAAGACAGCCACACTTTTGACCTTTTCCGAGCCGCACAATTCGTCATTTTCATAAGAGGGCCATTTACCGAGACGCATGCGATTGCATTGCGCTTGCGGAATCAAACGCATTTTTTTTGCCGAAATCGAGATAGTCGAGACGAGAAAATCAATTGAAAATTTCAATGTTCGCTTCAAATGCATTTTCACATTTTCAAGCAAATTTATCAACAAAATGACAGGACAACGACTGTCGGGTCAGCTAGTTTTTTATAATAATTAATTATAAAAATAAAACAAGGTTTATGAACCTCAACTGATCCCAAGACAACATCTTGAAATTGTTGTCACCACATTTGTTGAGTATTTGAATAATAAATTAAATAACAATGTTACGTTCTTTTATATTTAATTTTGTAGCAATATTTTTCTGTATGAAAATCGAAAATAATAAATAAAGTTAATTTTTGAAAAGGACATCGCGAGGAAGCTGCTCACTTTTACACACAAAATTTTAGTCTGCATGCTCTGTCTTAAGAATTAAGAGATACAAGATACGAGACAAGACCAATTTCAAGCAATGCTTGAAAAAAAATATAAATTTTTTTAGTTTACAAAAAAAATCTCAAGATTGTTTATAAAAATTCTAAACAATAATTAATTATATTTACCTTTTTGGAATTGCTATTCTTCTATTTTTTGGAAACTTATCCATTATATTTATCATCATGCTTGTTTAACTAAACGTAATTAACGTTCTTTTACACAAACGAACACATGCCATGCAAAGTTAAATTTTCTCGACGTCAAAAGTCCGTAAATAAGAATTTCATTCATATACCGTGCGTGGGCTTCGTCCGATATCCTACTTTCCGTAGTGGTTACGAAGAACTGCCAGTTGGATGTTCGAAGTCGGATTTTAGTCATATCTCCCAGTTTACCACGCCTGCTGTTACTTCCGTGCCTGGCCTACTCTCTACGTGTGTGCCATCATTAAATCTTTCAGCTCTTGAACGTCGGCTATGCGTTGTTATCTCGCTGTAGTTTTGGTTGTTACGACACGGTGATTTTGTTTCTTTTGCAGGATGTAATTCGTAATTATAAACTAGCCATTTAATATTTTCCTTTTTTGCACATCTAACAGTATAATATAGCTGTAAATAATAAACCGTAAAATTATCAGCAATTCGTATCTGTCTCGTGAGCAAATCGTGGTATGGTTGTTAGTTGGCAAAATCGTTGATAAATCTTTTCGAACTATTGTTTCGTTATCCGAGTCAGTAATTTGTGTAATACATTGTGTACTTGATTACATAACAAAGGCACGTTCTATATGATATTATGTGCGCGTCTTTAAAATCTTTTGTAATAAATTTTTTTATTACAACAGAAAATATACAGGTATCCCAGGACGTAAAAGCTGTACTTATAATTCAATTATTTAGAAAGATAGAGGGAAATAATTGAGGTGGAAGTTAAACTGCGTGCAAGTTTCCAATATTTTTAATGTCACTTCCGGTATAAGCGGAAATGGGAACAATTTTTTCCGACCTTCCTTGCTACATCCTTTATTTTCCTCAATACTTCTTGAGCGTATCGTTCAGGACCCGTAACTCCCATCTATACATTAACATTGGTATCAACACTGTCTGCAGCGCCGTGCGGTGGCATGGAGCAATGGAGCGGTCGCTCCAGGCGCGTCTCTTATGAGGGAGTTGGATAGATATTTTGCTATTTGTTTCTTATGTGCATGAATTTTGTTATTTATGACCATGTTTGCTCCAGGCGCCAAAATACTACCGCACGGCACTGAATGTTTGGTATATCTTCGCCTTTGTACTCGTGGAGACTTCTTTCTTGTTAAAAAGTGCCATGTACGTACCCACCGTTCTGCTGATGCAATCTTCCAGTCCAAGTCCCATCTTCATTCATTATATCACTCCCAGATACTTTATAAATCAGTTACTTAGCCCTTGCGCCCTCTATAGGAGTTTGTGTTCCTCGTTCATTAATTTACTCGCAAGAAAATTATTTATCAACAGCATGTAGTATTCTAATTTTCCAAGGTGGTACCTTTGTATTCACTTTTCGATATCTCATCCATTAGTGCTATAAACAAAAGGGGGCTTAATATACTACCCTGTCGCACACCTTTCGTTGTTGGGAAAATTTTAAATTTTAAGTTTCCAGTACTATGTTATAAGTTGATTTACATGAACTATTCTTTCCACTAATCCTCTGTCAATCCCTTTTATTTCTAGGGCTTCCCATATAATTAAATGGTTATAAAGTGATGAAAGGAAACAAAATTAGGCAGGGCAACAAAAATGGTATAACACATGTAAGTACTCGTAGAATAAAAAGTTATATTTCTTTTCAAGCAAATAATTGTAATAACTAATAAAGCACTGCTATAATTATACAGGGTGTTCAAAGTTATCTGCGCACTATTGCTATTTTCGTTATTTTTGGAGCTACAGAGTCGGTTAAATTAGCAAAGATGCAGTGATTTTTCCGCTGATTACAACGGTCCACACAAAAAAACAATTGCGCATCACATTTCAAAGCCAACTCACATAATTAGATTTTTTAAAATGGAACATCCTGTATATTTATGTAGCAGTCGGTAGAAAATGAAATTTTGCACAAAATCTTCTTATACTACTATAACCCAGAAATGAAAAACAAAAGAGCTACGACGACATTAATACAGGTCAGCGCACATGGGATAGCTTCGTTATTAGAGAAGCTACAGTGTTGGCCAATACATAAAAAATGTGTAGTTTTTTCTACTGATTACAATGGCATACTCAAAAAACAATTGCCAGTCGCATTTTTCGAACTGCTTGCTTTGATACTCATTTACTTATTTTATATTAAAATTTGGCCTTTCATCTTACGGTTGTACTATTAGAAGAGTATTCTATGTAAAATTTAACTTTTTATCAATTAAAATATACAGGATGATGAAGTGTGATGGAGGTTGGAGCAAGGAGGTGAGGAGAAGGGGGAGAAGGTGGAGATGCTGCTTCAGCGAGACGGGGAATGGGGCTGAAACGCTAAGAGCGGTGAAGGAGAAACTCGGGAAAGCAGGAGAATAGTAAATAAATAAATGCAATAGATGGTAAAATGTAAGAACGTGAATTGAATATGCCAAATAAAGGTTTTTTTTTTTATTAAAAATATATTTTTAAATATACAGGGTGGAACAAAAGTATCAAATATTTGCTGTAACTTTTTAATTTGAAAAATTATGAAAAAATGTTTAATATAAAAATTGTTTGGTGTATTATCATGCATGATCTGACCTTTACCTTTACTTTGTTCCTACCTTCTTTTGTTTCGCTGCCACGGCTACCAACTTTGGTTTTGTAAATAACACCCATACATGTTTTGTGTGATTTTCAAACAAGCGTATTTTTCTGTGTTCAATAATACAGTTTTGCCTTTCCCTCTCCGCAGAACCTGCATTTATCATACTCCTTTCCCATTCAACACTTATTACCTCTTTCTTCGTTTCCTCATCTGAAGCGGTCTATCAGGATTTCTTCTCTCCCTCCGTTTCTTCCCTTTAAGTAGCCTGGCTCATATTTTTTGTTGTACCTCGCATTCTGAATTAACTCGTACATTTCTAGCCTATTCACATCCTTCCATCTTTCCACCACGTTGTTTAACACCTTTTCCCCTTCCTGAGATACTCTTTTTACCTACATCACTGACCATCCTTCCCTCTCCAACATGCCTGCTCGATCTCTTTCCTACCGTGGTAGCCCCTCCCGCCTCCTACCTCTCTTCTCAATTTCTTTTAGAACTGTCCTTACTGTCTCTATGTTTCTTTGTCTAGGCTCCAACTCAAACTTCACTACTCTTCTCTCCGCCTCTACCTCCAACTTCTCTTGTCCTGTCTCCTCTACCACAATGTCATATCGTTGTCAAATTCGTTCCTCCTTTCTCTACAAAGTCAACCATTTTGTAATCTTCATTCATGCGATTCCTTTATATTCATTATTCATTAACTCAACATCTCCTTCATTCTCCGTTAACATGCTCTTTCTTCTTTCCATATACAACATTCCTTGGTGTTCTTTCACCATTTTCTGATTTCTTTATATATATTTGCTGTTTCCTTGTCTGATGCTTTCCACTTTAATATTAAGCTGCACTATACATTATCTTCTCCAACTTTCTTATTATCTCATCTCTTTATGTGCTCTAACTTAAAGCCTTTTTTTATTTATTTCAAACTGATCTTTTTTCTTACTAAACTTTCACTTCTCCTCCGTTTCCTGTATAGTAGCATATTTACTCGGCATATTTAGAACAATCCCTCTTTATTTTTGTTTATTACTAGTAATATATTCGGTAAAAATCATTACTATGACCTAATGTCATGCTTTCTTCATTATTTATCTTCTATGCACATTGAAAAATATATTTTGTGGCACTCCGCGAACTCACATTCGGCTTGAGTGCGATTTAATTTAAATAATTTATCTTAATAAATTTCAACTTGATGTGACGTTGCAGATATCGAATTAATTTGTTTTTCAGCATTTCAAAGTGTTATGTATAAAGAAAAAATGATTGACTCGTAAGAAGTCCTTTGTAATAATGTACGAAACGTTTAAGATGAATGGAATCAGCGTTTATTTCAACATCAGGTGAATTTGAATAGTGCGTTTGGTTCGGATTTTCGAAATTAATTTTATATTCGTCATAGGGATACTCAATGTATAAACATAAATCACAGTACTTATGTTTTCTTATGAATTCACAGTTTTAATAATAGGAATAATAAGTATTATTTTTGTGATCTAATTTAGATACCTTCGAGCTCGACCGCAGACCGTACATCAAACATAGGTAACCGGGGCTCCAATGTAAAACTGGACATTTCCGACAAACGAGACCTTCGATTGCACTTTTTTTTTATTTTTGGACGACGCCATACTCGCACATGTGTTCGTTTTGTTCGAAGTCGGTTGTGACGGATACATCTTGTTCAATGAACTATTATTAGATTTATTAGTGACCACATTTAAAACAACGTACGTCGCAGCACTAAGTAAACTGGGATTTTTGGTATAAGAAATGTATAAAATGTATATTATATATGCATAACATAATCGTTATTGTTGTAATTGCAATGATTGTAATTTTTATATTATATTAAGTTGTAAATACTGCTCTTGTAATGTGTTTGGTTATGTAATTTTCACTTTAAACACATAAACAGCCACGTCCTATTTATAGACCATTGTGCTTCTTGCAAAGCGATTCCGCAACGTGATTTAAAAAAACTTGTAAGAATTGGATAATATGTCGCCATGCGGGACGCATAAATTTATCGAGCTTACAACCCAGGGTACGGCCATATATTAGAAGACGTTGTTATAATGGATCAAAACGAATGTGCCATTTTTCGTTGTCATACAAGGAATATTTTGCTTTTGAGTACTTTGTGTTTTTGAAAGATTATTTTTAGTTAGTTCATTATTCTAGGTAAAAAATATGATTTTTATATAGCAACAGTGATAATAAAATATTCGAGGATTACACCAAATGTCTTAAATTTGAAATAAGTGGAATCCACTTTCGTTTATAAGGGAGTTCAATTTTCACGAGTCTTAGCAAAAACGTTTCCATAAATTTTTAGTTTTATATATTATATGCAAAGCTTTAGTAAACAATCGCCGTTTTTGCGCATTTAGGTTTCTTTTGAATTTGGATTTTCGTTATTAAAATTATTCGATTTATTTGAAACTCATGCTGCTTGTTTGAAAAAGTATTACTTAGTTGACCGTTATAAATATTTAGGACTTTTATAGGAATTTTAGGAAAATTATAAATAATACATTAATGACTTAAGTTGTCGAATTAACTATACAGAGTGTTCAAACTGAAGTCGGCACTATTGCCAACTTTGTTACTACTAAAGATACGATGTTGGTTAAATTACCATAGTAGTAGCGTTTTTTCTTCCGATTACGATGGTAAAATTTTAAAAACAATTGAACTTCGCGTTTTCGAGATATTAAAAAAACAACATTTTTTATTTTGTTTTTTATTTTATTTTTTTATTTATGTACCACAAAATCTTCTTAGACTACTATATGCCAGAAATGAAAAAGAAAAGACCTACGGCGATATTAATACAGTTCACCGCACATGGGATAACTTCACTAGTAGAGAAGCTACGGTCTTGGTCAATACATCAAAAAAGTGTAGTTTTTTCTACTGATTACAATGGCATACTCAAAAAAAAAAGCAATTGCAGGTCGCATTTTTAAAATTATGAGACACCTGTATATATTAATTGATAAAAAGTTAAATTGTACATAAAATACTCTTGTAATAGTACAACCTTAAGATGAAAGGGCGAATTTTAATGTAAAATAAGTAAATGAATATCAAAGCAAGCAGTTCGAAAATGCGACTCGCAATTTTTTTTTGAGTATGTCATTGTAATCAATTAAGAATTGTAAAATTTGATTCATTAATTACTTTTATGTTTAATTATTTCAACCTTTTTGATGGATCAAAATCATAGTAAACTATTTTTATAAAAAGGTTTCCATAGTAAAATATAACATCAAATATATTTATTGCTTGATAAAGATTACTTCTTCTTCTTCTTCTTCCTTCTTGACTTTAGGCGAATCGCCTGTTTATTCTTCGTCACTTGCCTATTGCTCTGCATTCAGGTTGTCGTTCCATCTCTTTCGAGGACGCCCTACGCTCCTGCGCCCCCGTGGTAATTTATCACGAGCAATTTTTACTATTCTCCTATCGTCCATCCTATTTATGTGTTCATTCCACTCTTTCTTTCTGCTTGATACCCAGTCATTAATGTCTTCTAATCCACATGTATTTCTTATACTTTCACTTCTTTCCCTGTCCCAAAGTGTTTTACCAGTAATTCTGCGAAGTACTTTCATTTCAGTTGTTGATAAAGATTACGAAACACATTTTTATATTATATTTGGTGTGATGTAATAAATATATTTTGTTTGTACTTGTTGACACCGTTGCTATGAAACATTTAGGGACAGACAACATGACATTGCCGGTGACATTTATATTTAACGAATTTCGGTAATTTTCTTCTTCATATTTACGGTTGTAGATAAAATAGTGTACGCAACACGTGCGTGAAGTGTCATTAAAAAACTCCTATGCTCGTTTCATAATGAACCTCTTCACGCACTTGTCGCGTAAACTACTATTATTGCACTTTGAGTTTTACTGGTTGATGCTCAAGAATAAAAGATAAGTATTATTTCAAACATATTCAACCAAGAATTTGACACTAATAATATTGTAATAAACAGAAAAAAGTACACATTTTTGATGAATTGACCAACACCGTAGTTTCTATACTAACGAAGTTATCCATGTGCGGTGATCCTGTATTAATATCGTCGTAGCTCTTTTGTTTTTCATTTCTTGCATATAGTAGAAGATTTTGTGCAAAATTTCATTTTCTACCGACTACTACATAAATCCATGGTATTCCATTTAAAAAAAATGTTGTTTTTTTTTTAATATCTCGAAAACGCGAAGTTCAATTGTTTTTAAAATTTTACCATCGTAATCAGAAGAAAAAACGCTGCTGCTTTGGTAATTTAACCGACTACTAACAAACTTAACTAAACTACTAAAGATACGATAACTTTAATAGTAACAAAGTTGTCAATAGTGCAGACTTATTTGAACACTCTGTATGTGTATGGGAATTCGATGAAAGTTCAGGAAATATACTTTACACGCAAGTTTACTGATTGCAAAAAAAAAACGAAACACCAAGTATTTACCGAACGATTTCAACGAATTAAGGAATTAACAGAATTAAACTTAAGGAAACCCAAATAAATAATAATCACGATTTCTTAGGCAGTAGCATGAGAGGCATGCTGGTAATCAGGTTATCAATTTCTGGCAGGGGTATTTGATCCCATGAATTTGACGTCTAAGTCTGTAAAACAATAAGACAACAACTTATGTATGGTAAGATATTGCCCCTCAAGCCGTAGCTCCTTGACTGAGGCCAATGTGTTTACAAATGCAAATTCTGACGTTCACCAGGTCGGCGTCTAACCCCTCTGCGACCATTTCGAAAAATTATTCGAACCTGCTGTATTCTACATAACTTTTGCTTGAATGACAATTCTTTGAGGAAGTAATAGGGCCACGCTGCTTTTCGTCTTTAAGATCCCTGCCTTTCCGGTTGGTACTTGGCAACAGCATTCGCCGTATTTTTTGATCACACTATGTATATCTGTGTCTCTCCACAACATGGCTTAAATGTATTTTCATGGAAAAAAAAAACGTATGTTTATTTTATATTTTGATATATAAGTGCGCCATGTATTATTAATTAAGATTATTAAAGTTTACGTAAAAATTACTTTTAGATGCCATTTTTAGTTTTGGTTACGAAGATATGTATAACTGAAATTTTCGGCAAGTATCAATTTTTTTTTAAATATCTTTAAAAGTTGACAATAACTGACAAGTCTGAAAATATTATGAAATTTCTGTGCAACTTTGCTAATTTAACCGATCCTGTATCTTCAGTACGAAAAAAATTACCCGAGTAGGGAGATAGGAAATGGGCACCTTTATTTCAGATCGTTTTATCGAGGTTTATTTGTTATACTAAATCGTGCAAATTAATAGCTGGGTCGTGATGAGATTAAAATGAAAATGAGAGATTTCAGATCGTTTTATCGAGGTTTATTTGCTATACTAATTCGTGCAAATTAATAACTGGGTCATTATGAGATTAAAATGAAAATGCGAAATTTGATTAAAGTAATACCACATAGACCTTTAAACTGAGTGGAACGAACTATTGTAATATTGCGTCGAACACGATAGTGAAAGTGTCTCCTTCGTAGACAACATTAAATATATGCGAATTGTTGTGATGTCATCATATAGAAAAAAGTTGCCGAAAACGAACGAATAGAAAGAGTAAATAAAAGAAATTTAATATTTTCTAAGATGGGAGCTATTCTAACATTGTGTATATCGCGTTGGTGACATTTGAAAGCTAGACGAAATACAGTGGAAGTTAATATTTGAACAGAGCTTGTGAAACTGTAATATCGAGAGAATAAAACACGCAATTTTAACAGCATAACTGTTTATTTTCTGAATGTACATTTCGAATGCAAATCACTACATAATGTCGACATTGTTTAGAATACATCACAATTCTAGTGCCACCTTCGCAAACAAGCTAAAGTAATACAAACAAATATATCTACAAACTAAAATTTATTAATTAAGTATAATTAATTATCTAAGTACAAATAAGAGACATTTTATATTTTATGATGTTGATCGGTGTAGCCTTTTTTAAATCACTTACGAAGCAACTAGTTGTTTACTTTAAGTACCATACACTAAATCTCATTTATTATTCTTGCCCTTACACTGATAAAACCGTAATTAAAAGGAATATTAGAATACTTTTGCTAAAGTATGTGCTAATAAAGCCATGCACTGGGACACATAACATCATAAGCTAGGTACGTACTGTACATACAGTGCTTGTAGTACAGCATTGTACTACAATTGTAAGATAACTCCGTGGGTTGACACACAATAGGAACATTTCAAAATTTTGACATAACAGAAATTTGAGGTTGTGCTACATTTATATGACCTAGAACCTAGACTATACATTAAAACATAAAAATATAACAGATAATAGCACTTTCTAAAGACACATAAGACACAGGACACAAATTCAGTTTTATCATTGTGGAAATTATTGATAATTTATTTACAAACAAATTAATTTTAGAAATGATTAATAAATAAATGCCAACTATTGTATAATAATTTTAATAGTGACAATTCAATTTTAAGTTAATTATTTAGTTGTCTACATCTTACCAAATTTATGTTCTTAGATAGTTTGTGAATATATAATAATTCCCATTATGTATAATTTTATTATTTTACATAATTTAAATTGACCATTATTGATTTTCTATTGAAATAATTCATTATATTTTAATTTAAATTATTTTGTTTATTTATATATTTTTTTGTAAATTAATAATATATGATGAATTGATTTTAATAATTGGGCGTCAGAGCTGTTCAATGTGCGATTATTAAAATTGTTAAAATTATGTTATTTCCTAATTCATGTTCAATAATATTTCTTTTCGTAAAGATAATACAAGTTAGGATCATTCTACATAAAATGTACAAGTATTCTGCTCAAAATACGTACGTACGTGTTTCAGGTAACGGAGATAATTCAGATTTTCTGAAAAGATCTTAATTGACTTTATACGGTAATCTAAATATACAGGATCATTCTGAAATACGTTCCACTATTTCAACAGTTGATAGCTGACCTTAACCCAAATCCGCAAAAACGACGGTTCTATCGTCATTTTAAATTTTCGAAAAATGTCATTCGTTTGGTTCTAAGTACGGTCCTATACCCAATTCCTTTGGCGGGAATAACATGAAATGTGGCAAAACAACGTTTATTGTCGATAATTCGGCGTTATTTTTTTATTTTACACAAAATTTAAACAAAAATTCTGGCACACCCTTCAACAGAGGACTGTCATTTTTGCATATTTGAGATTGGACATGATCAGCTGTCACCTGTTAAAATAGTAGGACACATTTGAGAATGAGTCTGTATAGTATATGTACTAACTGTACAGTAGGTATAAAAAAATTGTCACTGAGCATTTCAATAGAATATTAATTCCCAAATGTCATATTCTGATAAATATCATATATAATCAATATAATATCAATATAATTAAGGACAATATTGTCTTTTTTTGTATTTGTTTCATAAGGATATGTAGGAGCTACGTTGCTTTCCTTTGTATAAACGCAGAATCCTGTGGGCAAAGTTCGTAATACGCAGGGCGTATAACATCACACGGCGATCGGTCTTTCTTGCACATACGCGTACAGGCGTGCGCTTCGCCGACCAACATTCAGTAGTCGGCCGTAGCCCGCAGGAACGAGTTGTGTTGTTTCGTCGTGAAAAAACGCGCGCAGCACAAGGACTGAAATTTAAAATCTCCGAAACCATATACATGCCCACTATACAAAGTCTGTCTGCGTTCTATATTATCGCTCAGTACTAAATATTTAGATCTGCCTGCTTACTTCGTTTTTCAAATTTGATGTTTGCAATATAAATAAACATCTGTTGTGTATGTACATTAGTGACTGATTGTAGGTGCATTTGAATCGTGCAGTGACAAAATTAAACCGTGTTTCTGTTATGTGATCAGGTTGGATGAATAAATATTGGCCGTCTATTCTATTTTGAGAGAATGAGTTTGGTGCATGTGCAATTAACAGATTCTTTGTCTCCAATTCTCATGCCTGTAATATCTATTTCATCATAAAATCTTGCCCAGTGAACGTTTTGTTGAATCGATTTTAATCTAAACAATTTCATAATTTTATTGATATTGTACGTACGAAATACTCAAAGCAAAATAAAACACTATTCGTGAATGCTGAAAAATCTAATCAAAGATATTCAGCTTAATTCTAGAAACGATACACTAGTCGAAGGTGTAAAGTGAATCTGTGTTATCGATCAAATAACCCAATTAAATGCAGCACCATCCGGGAACGTGGTACTTACCATGGGGTGTTCCCCTACAGAAAATGGTAGCTGTTCCCATCCACGGAACTGGAGCTTTGCATCTACAGGCCCCTGCTGTGCACGTGCAGCCAATGTTAACAGGTCTCCCGGCTCCTTTGGCCACTCTAAGAACTTACGTGCCACAACCTGCTGTACGTCAACAACAGAGAAAGGTATTTTTTGAAATGTTTGCTGAAAGTGACGTTAAATTTTCTGCATGAAATTTACTACAGTAGCTGCCTGGCAAAATTGTTAAATTATAATGAAATAACAAATGTACTATTTAATAAAGTTGCATTTTAATTAATTATATGTAGTTTACGAATATTTTACGATTGTACATGGACATTTTTAATAATTTCCATATTTTGGTATTATATATGTTATTATGTTATTATTATGTTATTATATGATATGTAATTAATTATATCTTTTATATAAATAGAATATTCAATTTAAATTTATTCAAAAATAATGTATCATAGTGGTGTTGCAAATTATTGGATTTGTTACTACCATTTAATGCATATGCATTACTTTCAGTAGGATTATTCACTGAAAATCAGTTTATAGCCCTCCTAAAGTTCGCCTAACTGTAATCATGCATTACGCCGAAGTAATCCTTCTGTAAGAAAGTTTTTTTTTTTTATAATTGAATATAGCGTATTCAGCTGATTTACACTACATTTTTGCCCTGGTCCTTTGTAAGTATTTTATTTAGTGTAGGAAAGTGAACAGTTTTCGATAATTTGAGGTGTTCTTCATATAGGACTGACATTTCTAAAACTGATCGACAAAAAATGGTTCCAGGAACGACGGCCTAAAGAATTTTGCCAGGCTGAAATATTTTCAGTAGTTGCTTTTAATTCGATAAACTATATCAATATTTTCACTTTCAGTAATTGAATGATTAATCAAATTAATTGTGTTGGTTTGTTAGTACAACCATATAATCGTCCAACAAAATAAACTCTATTGAATGTTATCTGTTTATTTAAACATAGTTAATTAAACACAACGAATTTGTTTTATATTTGAAATTCATTTGTCTACGTTCTATTATTATTTATACACGTAAATTATATTTCTACCCAACGTAATTTAATAATAAAGCTTGACAGATAATGCGAGGCATCCAAACTGTTTTTAATTACTTTGACAAGCCACCAATTTTACAACCTTGTACCACTAAATTAAGTGTTTGTAATATAATTGCCCAATATGACATGGTTGAGTGTATAAGAAATTCGACCGCATTTTTATTTAAATTGCTATATGTAAGACATATTTCTACTTCCAAAATGTTACAGTCAATTAAAACATGGGTATTTTATATTTTTGCATGCTATAACTATAATAAAAATTAGTTGTGCAATCACTAATTACTCGTCAGTTCTAATAATAATCTTTATTTATTATACAGCTTTGTGTAAGATTTCTTGGTATACAACATTTCTAGAAATTATAAAATTTCATTCCATATCCAATCGAACCTATTACGCGAAACCAATAGTTGATGTATGTCTACGGTGGCGGTGGTTTTATTCAATTTTCGCTATCATTAAAGCGTATCTGGAACGAACCGTGCAGTTGAGTAGTTACATAACGTGTTTGATGTACAAGTTGTGAAAACTCTTGAGGATGGAATCTTACGTAAATGCTTTCATAAATTTATCGTGGTATATAATAAGTCTGATCAGAAGTTTCTACATCGTAATAATGAATCCACTATGTCAATAATTATTACCTAATAGCTACGAACTAATAATTAATTTATGATTTGCGTATATTACTGACCTAACATCATTGCGTTGTGTGTGCAAAGTTTATTTGGCTAGCCGCTAGACTATTTGGCTTATTGCCGCTGTAAGACCAACGTTATCATTAAGCATTGTATGTTACGTATTTATACCTATTATAATTTGTATTTTTGTGTAAAAATTCAATATTTAGAACAAAATTACTACATATTTTAGACAAACAGTCTGAATGTAGTTACGTTTTATGTAAAGGTATTTCTTGTAAACGCTGAAAAGTGCCAGATTCATGTAAAATATACGACCTACTGAAATAAACAGAATAATGACCGTGGCACGTGTAATAGTTATTTATATCATAAGTCGTCTAAACAGGTCTGTAAGGGCGAGGCCGGCATTTGCGAGGCGTCTGCCGGACATTTAAACCGACCGAGCCCTTTTAGAGGACGTATGACATACACAATTTTTTGGGATAGCATTTATATTTAACATTTATAAAAGAAACGAGAATGTGATATATTCAATACAATAACTGTAAATTAAATTTGTTGCAAAAATCATGTCATTGGGTGTCGAGGTTTTGTGATTGTCATAATAACGAAATTATAACAAAAATTGGTAAACATGCATGTTTTGGGTAAAATGTGTGTGGATAATTCATCCAATGAACGTGCCAGAAGATATACAGCAACAAGCAACAGAAGCGCGTGGCAGTATATTACCCAAAAAGTCAGGGGCTACATACGAGATGGCGTACGCATTATTTGTAACGGAAGCCATAATATTGGATTGTGGGAAAAGGCAAATATAATTATTAAACCGTCTAGTTTGTGGTCGTATTGTTCTATGATAAAGGCTTGTTTGAAGTTTAAAGAAAATGTGGATATTGGGAGGTAATCTAGAATACTAGAATACTCCACCATAGTGACATGAACATTGTGTGATATTTCAAAAGTAATGGGGTCGAAGAAATCCAAAGTCTTGACGCAAGAAAAAATTGTAATGTTTATGAAAGAAGCTGATTATTATGATAATGAAGTGTTCTTGTTCTTGAAGATACATCAATATATTGTTATCTATAAATTAGTTCATGTCAATATTTAATTTTAGGTGGAGTAGTGGTTCATGTCAATATTTAATTTTCGGTGGCAAGAAATTGTTAATATGACCATTGACGATCTGGAAGATCATACGTCTTTTTGAGAGTCCAGAAATTAAAAACGATAAATCACGTTCGTTTGTAATAATTAACGATCGAGAAGATTTTGATTCATATAACATTTACATGAAATATGTTGCCTAAGACCGGCTCATGTGAATAAGAAAAGATAAGTTCTTACTTATAGAGCTGGTAAATGTACCTGCTGGAATTCATACCATAGGTGATGTTCCTAAAAAAGATTATGGGAAGGGAACAGAAGATGTATGATGTTCCAATAGATTCAGCAACGTATGATATATAGAGCCATGAATATCTGCAGGAGTAACATCGGAGTAGAACGATTCCGACCGAACGTATGCGAGAATGGTTTATTTCAGTGGTAGTATAAATAATTGCATTTTTCATTTTCACTTAAATGAACCAAATAAACTACTGTATTGGTGATAAATAAATTCTATTTTATCTGTTCTGTTTCGAAAATGGGTTGTCCGTATTTCCATGTTAACATTTTTGTTAAAGAATAATCGGTCGTTAACATTTTTTAACCTATGCTTATGAGAGATAAACGAGCTCTTAGGTATAGGTATGCCAATTTTTTTGATATACTGATACTAATTTTATGTGTACATTTTATTTTAACTATTCAAGTCAAACAAAAGAAAAGAAATATGATGTGCATTTTTTTTTAGATATTAATATTTACTGAGAGGTAAACCGCAGGCGAAAACGTGTACACTAGATTTTCATTGTAATGTGATATCCACAAGATTTCCAATAAATTTCAGTGAATTCCAAAGAATTCCACTGAATTCCAAAGATTTCCACTGAATTCCAAAGATTTCCACTGAATTCCAAAGATTTCCACTGAATTCCAAAGATTTCCACTCAATTTCAAAGATTTCCACTCATTTCCAATGATTTCCAAAGAATCCAGTGATTTTTTTATTAACATTTTATGATGCCCTTTCTTAGCAATACACAATGAGCAAAACCGATATTGCACCGAATATAGTTGCCGCAAATATCGACTTAAATAAAAAAAGTGGGGTTATGTCGACAGTTGAGTTAGCAGAAGTGGCGTTGAGCGAGGGAATTACCGATTTATAATCATAAATGAAGTTTTTTTTTTGTTTTCGTGAACATTTGTTCAAGAACGATTACATATAATATAAATCTGTAACTAAAATTGCGACATTTACTACAAATTTGCAAAGGTTAAATTTTTATTTTTGTTTTATAATTTCCATTGATAAGCAATGAATTCCACTGATTTCTTAAAATTTCCACAGATTTCCGATGATTTCCACTTGAATTCCATGATTTCTATGAATTCCATTTGATTTATATAGATTTCCTTCGACGTGAGCACCAGATTTCCACAGCGGTTTACCCCTCGATATTTACCATAGCCTGAATGAGCAAAATAAGACAATAATAATATGACTCATGGTCATGAATTTGGTATATAAAAATAGTATTTGAGAGGTTTGAAAAAGAGGAGCAGTCATAGGGGGTAAACTCAGAAATCTAAGCATGCTTTTGAAGTAGTAAAAGTATATAATACACTGCTCAAAATCGGGATACAGGGATATTTTTGAAAATGAGATGTAAAAGGAAAACATCATATTGTATATACAAATATTTCAAGCAATATTATCTACAAAGACTGTATCATATTATCTATTGAATAATGGCGCGATTTTGTTTTGTTTGTTTATTAATTGTCATAACAGCGTGATTTATCCCTTTCAGTTCAACACATTGTACCGTCACTTCTTGCTCCAGAGTTTAAAAAGTTTAAGTTTTGTGTAATAATTTGAGTAGTTTAATCAATGGAAAGGCGTCATTTACCGCGCGAAGAAATATTACGTGCTATTGGCATGTTACAAGCTTGGCGGCGTCAAATTAATGTTGCAGCCGAATTTCATGTTACACAAAGCGTCATAAATCGCTTATGGCGCCGCTATAGGGCTACTGGTGAAGTACGTAATCAACATCGTGGTAAGGTCGGATTACAACGGCAGCACAAGACCGTTACGTCCAACTTAATGCCCGACGTAATCCAACCTGCACTGCTCGCCAGCTACAAAATCAGTTCCACCAAACTTATGGTGTACTGGTTAGCGATCAAACTATTCGCAATAGGTTACATGAAGTACACTTAAGATCCAGACGGCCTCTTTGAGTTCAACCTCTAACAAGAGGTAATCGCGGAAAACGTCTTTTATGGGCACATGAACACCGGAATTGGACAAACGAACAATGGTCACGTGTAATGTTCTCTGATGAGTCCAGGTTTGGTATGTACTGTGATTCAAGAAGAATTCGAGTTTGGAGGCACCTCGGACGCTTAAATCGTTTGAATGGATTCCAAAAAGTCCATTCATTCAGAGGCGGTACAATCATGGTATGGGCTGGCATAAGTATTGGTGGAACAACCGATCTCGTTTTGCTTGAAGGTAATATGACAGCTCAAGTTTATATGGATAAGATTATCTTACCTGTCGTTGTGCCATATGCAGGAGCAGTTGGTTAAAATTTCCGTTTCGTGCAAGACAATGCGCGTCCGCAGGTTGCTCGAATTGTAATGAATGTGCTAGAACAGCAACAAATTTCGTTGTTACAGTGGCCAGCTCAGTCTCCGGATGTGAATTCGTTAGAACATCTTTGGGATAAGTTGCAAAGGATTACAAATGCAAATGAACACATTAATAATCCCCGAGACCTTTTTGAAGTTCTTCAAAAAGAATGGAGAACAAAACCACAATAAGAGATTGACAATTTTAACAATACATAACCGTATTAGGGCACTAATAAACCATCGTGGAGATCATACTGATTACTAGAAATAGTTTCTGATGGCAGGTATTGGATTGGTTTCCAATTTAAACATCTTTCAGATTTAAGATTGTACCGTTGTTAACAAAATTCCTAATCGCAAATGTATGTTTATTAGAAGTTTGTACTGTTTTAGTTGAGTTACGTTTGTAAAAATACAAATCTGGTCAATAAAGTTACTTAACAATGTAAAACAATCTTTTTACTTTAAATTATGTCAATATCCCTGTACAATTTTGAGCAGTGTATATTCTTGTACTACACCACATCGTGCAAATGTGATGAAAAACGACTAGGGAACGTGTACTGAATATTCTTGATCTGAAAAACTGAAAAAAATAAGAGCAAGCTGTAGGTGGCAAAGAAGTGGAAACTATTGATAAAAATGAATACAATCGACATATAAAACAACTAAAACAGCCTTACAAGAAACACGAAATGCAACCTTTGAAACTCATATCATTAATTTATCAAAAGGAGATCATTTTATATGGAAAGCGACGAAAATGTTTAAGACACCGATAGCTCATATTTCACCCATCATGAGAGAAAGCGACAATTGGGGAAAATAGAATAGGAAATAGCATCAACTTTTATCGAACACTTATCACAGATTTCGTGAACCACAACAACTCACTAACAATAATGAAAACAATATCAAAAACTACGTAGATAGTGCTTGCCCTACGACATTACTAATTAAAGCTTTCAGTCCGTCAGAAGTGAAACAAGAAATAACTAGAACTAACAATCATAAGGCACCCGAATTTGAGCTAATAACTGGCCAAATATTGAAACAGTTGCCCAAAAGAGCAGTGGTATTATTAACTACCATTTATAATAGCATGCTTAGATTAACATACTTCCCCGTGAAATTATATAATTTTATATAAATTGTATGGAAACAAGCTTTAATATTTTAAATATTCTCCTAGTCGTGCAGATGGCGCATTATATTTTTTTTAACATTTATTAGAGAGTTCATTCTATCCAGTAGGTTATATGATTTGAATTAAATTTAAAAAAAAGATGGATATGTGGGGTGACGTATTGTACAGTACAGTGACAGTGACAGATGTCATTACGAAACGGGATTGATTTGTTGAAGACATAAAAGTGAATATTAAAAACTAGATAATATGGCAAGAAAAATGCAGGTGTTGGTGAAAAATGAAAAGTTAAAAGTGATACAAATGAGATGAGAAGTAGAGGTTAAGGAGCGTAACTCAACAAGGATGTTATAATTAAATAATTATTACCTGGTTGGATGCAAAGGTTTTTCAGAAGTACGAAGATGATTAAAAGTAGCAGAGAATGGATGAATTCATTACAGGTAGAGTGAAGTTATTAAAGTTGTTGAAACAAAAAATTAGTGTCAAATTCTTGGTTGAATATGTTTGAAATAATACTTATCTTTTATTCTTGAGCATCAACCAGTAAAACTCAAAGTGCAATAAAATATATTTATTACACCACACCAAATATAATATAAAAATGTGTTTCGTAATCTTTATCAAGCAATAAATATATATTTTTTTATTGCAATATTGTGTTGTAATAAATATATTTTATTGCACTTTGAGTTTTACTGGTTGATGCTCAAGAATAAAAGATAAGTATTATTTGAAACAAAAAATAATATGATCAAAATTGTGGAATAATTAAATAGTAATTGTTCGGCAGGACGACTCTAATTTTCAAAATTTGTGGTTTATTATCAAATGTAGTTATCAATCGATTAAATTACTTAGCCGATTGCATTATATAAATAAAAGAAAAACGACGGAATTGTCTCCTCAGTACTGTACAATATAACCACATCTTCGGTGTCCTTCGGATTGTTCGTTGTAGTTATATGTGGCAACAGCTTCTTCTTGCAGTCTTTAAATAGTTTGTTATAAGAACAACGGAAATAATTTTTCGATCAGGATATTTTAGTTTTAGGAAATGACATTTAAAAATATAGTCGCTTTCACTTAATTTCATTAATAGTTGATCTGTTCTTGTTTAAAAAAGGATTAATTAATGGAGCTGGAGGATCTGAGTTTACATATGTTTTAGTGACCTCACTGGATTTACACCGAATACAAATTTTCTTTAAAATTGCGAAAAATCATACAAGAGAAAATATTCAATTATTGTTAATATTTGTCATAGTTGAGGCATAAGCTATTTAGTAGTTACTAATGTTAAAATCATTCGATTGTGCCCATCACTAATTACGTAATTACTAAAGCGACGATTATTGTAGTTGTCACGTACGTTGCTGCATCGAGATAAAACTTTAAAGAAGAAACGTGTTTTAGGTTTACATTTTATGTTAGAAATTTTTTTCCGGTACTTGTTATCAATACCTGTCTGCTAAATGCTGTCCACACGCACACTGTAATGTTTACATAACCAAATGACCTTTAAATCAGAATCAAGTAATGGGGGCTCTTATATGTAGGTAAACATCGCTACACGAACTTGTTTTTAGTGAAAGTGAGTTTCGAAGATACTCCTCGCTCGTCACGCACAACAAATTAAAGCCTACTGGCACTTTTTCATTATAATCGAATTCTATAACTACATATTTGGTATATTCTATCTTCAATTGCAAACTTATTTTATTAAATTAAGAATGCTGAAAATTATGTTGAACTCAATTGTTAGTATACAGGTTTGTTGTTATTGCTTTTTGTGACATTACTGATATAGTTTAATTAATGTTCACCATCAGTGATGAGTTAAAAATAATTCACATTATCGTTTGACTTTGAGAAATCGAACTTATTTGTTTAAACGTGTTCATTAGCAAAAACATGTATAAACTTGTTAACTTTTATTAATGCGTCTAACCAATGTATAATAAGTTTTCAGGTCCACAGTTACGTTTACCCGTCTGCACTACCTAATCTAAACGAAAGGGCGGAGGTTGAGATATAATTAAAGGAATCATGATTTGAATAGAATTCCACTAACTGTATCTGAACCAAACTCCGTAGGACTAATAACATAATCTGTCAATTCAAATGGTATGTCCCTTATTAATCTGATTCTTGGTTGTAATTGCTTGAAATTATACTTACCTTTTTATTCATATATTATTGGGATACCTATGACCTAAGAGCTCATTTATTTAAGTAGCAACAATTTCGCTAAATAACCGTTTATGTCGTTGTACATACTAACTTTCGCTAAAAGTCAAGAGCGTAATATTGTTATTTACTTAACAGGCTAGGCAGTATAAAGTTAAATGGGACCAACAGGAAATACGTTTTGTTTTTCGTTCCCATCAATAAATGGCACACACGGTTTGCGTTACGTTGGTTGAGAAATTGGCTAATAAAAATTATTATTACTGATTATTTTGGACAAGTTTCCTCTATCATCATTTTCAATCGATCGTTTTATTTAAACAATTGAAGATACACATTTTCATTGAATTAGGATATTTTCAATACAAAACGACTACTAAAATAATAAAATAGTGTTTTGAACATTGCTGGACAAGAGGTGAGTAGACAGGTACTAGGAAGTTTTATTAATTATGAAATTCATAACAAAAGAATCTTTACCGTCAACCAATTTTAGAGAGAAAAGTACAGCAGGTTCCTGTACAATTAATACCGAAACAGCTGCCAAAGAAATAATAATGAAAAGGTACAAGTAAATATATGGTAATAGTTTTAGATAAAAAGATTATACACAAACACAATGTTCTGTAGCTAATAATTAATCAAAACAATTCACATCTCTCATTGTATAATAATCATCAGTGCTGCTGCATTACCTGTTCCTCAATGTATTTTTCATTCCTATTAATAGAGGGCGAAAAAAACATAGTTACGGTAATCTGGGTTGTTAGGAAAACTATAACGGTTGTTTTCGTCGTATTAACTAAATTTTAAATTCTGAAAATGTTCAGTATATGAAATTTCAAAATCGTTGACGCCGTTGATCACCTTGGCAACGGAAATATTGTTCAAACAAAAAACGGCCAAAACATGAAAAAAAGCGGGTTGGAAAAGACTGGCTTTTAAAACCTATTAACAGCCTGGAGTGTTACCAGGGCGTTATTGACAACTTAAGGGTTGTCAGTTATTGAAAAACTCTTGCAGATTGATGGTTCTATATCAAACTTCGATGAATCGATTGGACTATCATACGTGTTCCATTTCCTTCCCACAGTCTGGTCAGCTATACCTTTTTTTGGCAAATAAACTCTTCTACATAGCTTTCAGCCACAGTTTTACTTCGCCCACTTCCGAGCCTTTTCAGAGAAACGATATTACCTCCTCCTTTTACCAACATGATGGCGGAAGATCGACGGAAACAATAACTTGCATAATTAGGTATTCCAGGTTATACGGTTCATTTACTAGCTCTGTAGGTAAGAAATAACCTTTTCGAATTCACATGAGCCGGTCTTAAGGCAATATATGATGTGTTTGTAAATCGCTAGTTATTACAAACGGGCGAGATTTATCGTTTTTACTTTCTAGAATAAACACTACCAAAAAAAGAGATGATCTCCAACATCGTCAATGGTCATATTAACAATTTCTTGCCGACTACAAGCACCCAAAAACCAAAAAATAAGACCTAAAATTAAATATTGACATGAACCACTACCTATTTTATAGATAACAATATATTGATGCACATTCAAGAACAAGAACAGTTCATTATCAGCTCTTTATAATTTCTTCTTTCGATAAGACTTTGGACTTCTTCGACTTGTATCCTACTCCATTACTTTTCAAATATTCCACAACGTTCATGTAACTATGGTGGAGTAAATTAAATGAGAATTATGCTGTCATAAGATATTCTAGATTACCTCCCAATATCCATATTTTCTTTAAACTTCAAACAAGCCTTTATCATAGAATAATACGACCACAGATTAGAGGTTTAATTGTATTTGTCCTTTCAGACAAATAAGCCAATATTATTATTCGTTATACCGTGATTTTTTTTATTCTGCCTCCACCCCCAAAATAATGCTTACGCCTTCTTTTTGGGTAATGTGCTGGCACTGTTTTAGTACATCATCTGGCACGTTTTCATTTGATAACTTATCCACATTATCACACATTTTTTACCCAAAATTTGCTTGTTGACATAATTGATTTTTTTATAACTTCGTCACTATGACAAGATTTTTGCAACAAATTTACAATTGTATCGAATTTATCACATTCTAGTTTCTTTTTTAAATGTTAAGTATAAATGGTATTCCAAAAAATTTTGTATACGACCTCTTAAAAGGGCGAGGTCGGAATATTTAAATGCGAGGCGTCTGACGATCATTTAAACGGAGACCGAGACCGAGACCGAGACCTGTTTAGAGGACTTATGACGTAAATAAATATTATTACGATACACAAATATTTGAAGTATATAAAAATGTGTGTCCGTATTTTTATTTTACCAAATTGATATTAATATTTGTATGTGACCCGGTCTGCGAAAAGGGGGCCC